>SFCI01000459.1:0-20989 GCA_004681135.1 Hericium alpestre | reverse complement strand
ATTTCTGTCTCATGTGTATGAGAGTTGTAAAGAAGAACAGATGAATTCTATAATAAACAATGGATATCATCCAAGCAATATGAGCAAGGATGCGGATGCATCTAGGACACTCCAAATGAACATTCGCCTGAAATCGACCGGGCATACAGACAGACAGGCGGGTTTCCTGCCAATGTTCTCCGAATGATCCAAAGTGTCATTCGCCTGTCATTAGTGATTTTCTGGCAATGACCGGGCAGGAAATTAGGGCTCAACACGTGGTGTGTGATATTCGTCGGTGGAGACAGTTGCCCAGTATATAGCTGCAGGTGGTGAGCAAGGCCTAGAATCTGCAGATGAGGCAGGTGCTCACAGGGATTAATTTCGAGCAGCAGCAGCCAACCAGCGGAGACAAGGTGTCACATACACAGAGTTGCCATGCCATTCTCCATCTCATGGTAGGCTAGAAAGATTCGTGGATATCCGTGATGCTGCAGCACCTCGTAAATTGATGCTTCCCACTTGATCATATCTGTTGGTCCGCATTTAAGCACCCCGTTAGGTACAGGAGCGGAGCATGATATCGCTTCCAGGTCCTAGTCAGCAACAGTGAAATACATGTATGCAGACAGCCCCGCCATACTTGCACCATCATTGCTAGATATTACCACCTCTCGAGCCATTTTGGGCCAAGAATCAAAGATGATGTTTTCAGGCATTCGCTGAGGGTGGGTTCGTATGCGGATGGATGGTATGGTGCTTTGAAATCGTTACCTTGCTTGCAAGGGTTCTCGTTCTCGCATTCTCACACCCTTGGAATTGAGGCCCATGCCGCACCTTCCATCATTTCGGCATCGCACCCATTGGCCACAGTCTTGCCCGGTGACTAGTTTGACGGTGGCGTGGGGCACCGGAATGGCGCTCGAGCTTCCCCTTCTTTCCTTCAAGCCACCATCTGCCCCGCATTACCATCCCCAGCCTCTACTTTCTAAGATGCTACTACCCCAGCTCGCAATGCTGGCCTGCCTTGCCACGGAGTATCCTCTCTCTGGTATCGCCTTGCAACTAAGGTATGCAACGGTGCCGCCAGTGCCCGTCCATGCCAGCAGCATCTGGGATGCGAGCTTGGCTATCGCCCTATCACGCCAGCTCACGGCTGCTGATTATCGCCTTTATATTGCCCTGGGGCTCGAAAGGCTCGATGTGCGAGCAATGGCATATGGTGATGTCATCACAATGAGCATTGATGAAGTGGACCAGACCATCGTGCAGGAGCTGTGCTGCACCAATCAAGTGAGCAGGTGTTTTACTCCATTGAAATCTAAGGTCTGATATCTCTGTAAAAGACACTTCGCTTGATGCATGTCCTCCCTCAAGCACCGACGCTCGTATTTCCGATGGGCATGCCTTTTGGCTCTAGCACGGTGACGAGTTTTTGGAAGGATGCAAGGGCCGACAAGACTACTGCGACATCGGCATCCTTTAAAGCTGCCATTGATGTGGTTGTTGTGGGAAGTGTCGTGATCCACCTTCATGCTGAGGGGCTGGAGATCTTTTCCTTTCATCTACACTGCACCCCGGGCACACCCCTTCACCTTCAATTTGCAACCACCTTGGCATTGCAGGCATGGTTCATTCAATGTGCCCGAGTGGCAGATGCTGGCTTTACCGTTTATGTAGACATGAGTAACTGTTCATGGCCTGTCGTAAACTTCATTCACAACAACGTCGTAGCGAATTGAGGGTGATGTGCCATCTTGACCAATTCATGCCTCGTCCATTGTCTCCAGTAACATGCTTTCATCTTGTTCATTCCTGGAGCCAGCAATAATTTAAACATGTTCCCCAATTGAGCCATCCTTTAGGTTACCCCTCCCCCCCTTCGTCGTGCGCTGGGCGAGCATAATTAAGCTCTATGTTTGCACCCTGGGCAGCTGCATTCCTGGTCTCAAAGGGATCAGGTCTACGATAATTTTTGGAGGCTTAATTTGACACGCATCACTCCAGCCCGGCTGTCGTCCATCTGACCGACAATACACCGCTATTATTTCATCGATTTTCATGTATTTAAGCGATCACCCTCGAACTAGTGATTTTAACACATTTTTCTGCCACTCTTCGGTTGCCAGATATTTATGATGCGCTTGTGGGGCAGCAGCATGCACCGTGGGAGCACGTCGTTCTTCGTGCAGAGTGTCATGTCGCACTGTGCACCGAGGCTGACGTTCATGACCTTCGAGCGGCACTCAATGTCGATGGTCTTGTCGGAATGCTCGGAGAAGTATTAGTACTAGTATAGTAATCTGTGCCAGAGTGGTAGTTCTAGATCAGCACGTGGTTAATGGCATGTTGCAAAGCCTTCTCCGACTCGACGTGCTGGCAGATGAGCAAGACAGTGAGTGAGAAAGGGAGGAGAGGGGGGGAGGAGTCCACGCGACGGCAGTATATGGGATAGCTGAATTTTCCCAGCATTCATTGTTTATGTGGATATGTAGAAAATCAGTGGGCCTGCCTGCCATCAGGGTCGATCTCGCCTTCTGCAGCAACTAGTCAGGGCACCTCACTGCCTGGGCATAAAGCTGTCGGCACTTAGGAGACTGTTGAAAAGGATAGCTCACCTCTATGATACATTGTGTCTGAAGCAACATCCTGCTTGAAATACTCAAAAGTGACTTTAGCGACTTCATTGGGTAGGATGTCGATCACCAGTCATCAGATACGTGTTGCCTTCACCCATTCTAGCACCGTCTCTCACAAGATTAGGAGCATCCTTTCTCTAGCTTCTTGTGGATGGTGACTTTGGCTTGAATCAAAAGACATGGCTGTGAGTTTGCTGGTGGACTGTGAGAGTGATTGCTGCTGCTCAAATAGCGCTCAGTAGTACACAATAATACATGGACCAAGCTGGTCATGACACTATGAGTCAAGCTCCAAATCAGGTCTCGACAGTCTGCCCTCCCTCTGGAGAGAGACATTGATGTAGACCAGGATACAAGCTACAAAGCATCAATACACAGAACAACCCCATCAGGGAAATGAGATTTCTACATAGCTTAGTGTCAGGTTATATGATCTATGATAGAGCTATATGGTCTACATAGTCCCCTCCTCATCTATATAGAGCTATCATGGCTATCATAGTCTCCATAGCATTAGGTATAAGGTATATAGCTTCCATAGCATGCCTATGAGATTAGATAGCAATCATAGCTATCTCTTATGACTATATAGTGCTATATGCCCTATGGCTACTCAGCTAGACACTAGAGACATCAAGATTAAATCTACTATATTTCATATCAGAGTAATATAAGCATGATCATCAAGATGAATTTGTTCACATTGTCAATGTAGCTACATGAATTACTAGCTACAGGGCACAGGCATGGGATATGCCACTGACATGGTGCCAAACATGCAGTCATAGGCATGCACATTGTCGGGGATGTCGACGGAGGCAAGCCATGACCAGAGACCTGAGGCGAGGAACGTCAACTTGGCTGAAGGACCGAGGACGGAGGGGACACCTACGTCAGTAGCAGCGGAGTCTTGCTTTACCGGGACCATTTTGCCGCCTTCGGACTTGGACTTTGCCTTGCTGTCGGAGCGCTTGCGGGCAGCGCCAGGGGAATCATCTGCGTCTGGCTCGTCGTCTTCATCACCGGCGTCGGCGCGCTGCGCCACCGTCGCCGTTTCCGCTAAAGTCGTGCGGTGTGCGAGTATCGCGCTCGCCGTCAAACTGCCAAATGGTCGACATGAAATTAAAGTGATAAATAGAGTCTATCGGCCAAGAAATTCTAAGGAATTTGCGCAAATCTGATTGGATCTGGAGCGAAACCACAGAGGTCTTGACCAATCAGATTTCAAAAAATCCCTAGTAATTTCTAGGCTGACAGGCTCTATAAAATAACATACACGTACGCTTATGTGACGTCGAACCATGCTATTGATATCGCCAGAGCAATACTGGTACAACTTGTCTGCATGGCCATGTCGACGCTCTGTGGGCCGAGTGCGGGGTCAGTTGAAGGTCTAAAAATAGAACACCGGCGAGAGTGCCAGGTCAAAGCTAGGAGCTAGAGCACACACCGAAAATAATGACAGCGACGTCGACAGAACAAAGAACTCCGAGCTCGTATGCTTTCTTGAAGAGACCTGTTTTACGCTGGAGAATGTCGAAGGAGTGGGAGAGATATTAAAAGGTCAGGATGAGACTATTTTTGCCAATAGTCTTGGCATTGGGACACCTGCCTTTAAAAATGTGACAGAACGATTGCGCTCGTTCTAAAGATGGCGATCGCAAGTAAGAACGTTAAGCGAGCGGAGATGAGCATGTTGAACGAGCGCGACAAGAATAACGGAGAGGATACGGACCGTAATGGGCTGTATTTCTATCTTTCTCCGTCCCATTGGTCCACAGACGCGTCAAAACGTGTGTTCGGCTGTGCTTGGCGTGATTTGGCGAGGCTGTTGGGCTTGGTATGCAGAGGACAGGCAGAGAGAAGGGGGAGCGGGATGGGAGGTTCGGAAACGGAGCGTCGAGGGACTCTTGAAGGGGAACCTGGCAGTCCTGGCGGCATCTGACTGGCAAACCGCGCCGCAAACGGTCGACTCATCAACAACCGCAAACCTTCACTCGAACCTCCTACAGCCCGGCATCTCGTCTCTTCTTTCCTCTTCTTTCGTTTCACAGCAGTTTCCAACAGATCCGATACTATCTCATCGGTGTTCATTAACGCGATGCGACGTTTTTCTCTCATTTTTGTATGTTTTTCTCTGCGATTTGCGTCCAGCACAAACCTTACGCTTTGTAATCTTGGCCTCTTCAACACCCACCACCCTCTTCTTCGTCCTACGTTCTGTTCTGGAACCCCGGAATCTCGGAAACCGTCGCAGACGCATGATGCAGCTGTCACAGCGCCTGTTGCTCGGACTTGACCCGTCTGACGCCGCGCGTATCGTGTCTTCGCCTCGAGACTTCCCACCCGCCTCATCATCGCATCTCCCCAGCCAAGTCTCGCCCTCTTCTTCCATTATGGCCTCTCCTGTCTATTAACCACGTCATCTCTATGCCTCTTCCTGGGCGATTCATCTCACAGCCTCGCCTTTTCGACGTCACATGCAACAAAGGCTCCGCTGCCATGGGTCCTCTTTGCCTTTGCTCTTTACACACTTATCAGATGTATCGACGTGCAATCATGCAATCATGCAACCTTGCTCCATGGACGCTCGGACTCGCACACTTCCTAGCTTCTGGACGCTCTCATGTCTAGCACGTATCGCCAGCCAAGCCTTTCTCACCTCCGAGGCGCCAAGGATGATTGTACAGCCCATCATCAAGTAGCTGCCTTGCCTTTTCTGCGTCCCAGTCCATCCTTTAAACCTCCCAAATTGCGACTTTGTGATCATCTTCCATGGCTTCAAGGCTATACGTGGTTACATGCCCCTGATGCACCCGCGGCGCAAGAATCGCGGAAGTTGTCCGTGAGGACACGGCGCGGGCAAAATTTCTTTATTCGTCCTGCATCGCTCCGACGCAGCCGCCAGTCCTTGTAATGGTTCGATTGCGCCTTGCCCGTTCGAACGTGCGTAAAATGTTCTAGTGCTTGCCACTCGGCATGCGGCGGCATGCTTCCTCTGCGCTTCGGTTGATCTCCGCGTGTGTCTACGCAATCTCTTCTTTGCCCCTGATCGAAGTCCGTTCGCGCTGGAAATGCACAGCCTGCTCATCTTCCTTTAACTCACTTGCCTTTTCTTATGGCGACTATCCTTTCCATTGCTAGCTTGCAGCCGGTTCTCTTCCAACTAGCTTCGAACGTTCATCTTTCTAGACACGCTGCTTGCGTGCGGCTCACAGCAGCGTGGCCTCTCAGCAGCGTGGCCTCTGCCAATCATGACCTTGCTCGAGGTCAGTTTATCGCAGGGTGCTATCTGGACCGAGCCCCTGAAATGGATGTTATGTCCGCGTTCTCCTTGCCAGTACAAAAAGAGTCACAGGCTGTTGGTCCGGCCACAGCATAATTCCGTCGAACTTCGCCACGCTCGTTTTTCTCCATGTAATGTATCATATTCTCGCCTGAACGTTGCGCGGTGTTGCATCTAGCCCTGCGTCCTCCTGTCTCGAGTTCTATGAAGCCAATAACACCTTTTCGAGTCAGCATCCTGCGTCCCAGTCTGCTGGTATCAGCTTCGCGCCGCCTGCAACATTCCGCGCCCAGGTATGGTATCCTTTCCATATGAATTCGCCTTCGCTCTCGCGCCCGCGCCCTTCCCGTCTGCACGNGCCATTTGCCTGCCTGCCGGGCATCTTTCGCCCCTTAACACCATGCCCACGCCAACCATCTGATCCCGCATCCCGTCTGCATTCCGTCCCATACCAGGCCCCTCGGCGGTCGACGCCGCTGGACGCCACGTTTCCCAGACGCTGATAGGCTGATCGCGGCCTGGCCCATCGGGCGAGCGGTGGCATCTTGCGGGCCGTCTGTGCCCCATGCCCACCAGGTGAGGCTCGTCATCCGTTGCTCAGTGGATCACAACGGGCCGCGCGGAGTTCCGCGCCCTCCGCTGCAGCTCGTGCCCGCCACGCTGCTGCGCAGCCTGCGACAAGACCTGCGTGCTCGCAGCTGCGTCTTCAGCTTCGTGTGCTAGTTTCGGTTTCGTGCAGCAATCATGCAGTTCAATACCGCCGAGAATTGCCGTCTCGCAGTGGGAGCGGGGCTTGGGCATGGATGCCGGTGTGGTGATTCCACCCATGCAAGTAGGACCGGGTGCTGTTGCGCTGACGCTCACGGTGCTATCAGCGCTGTCAGACGCGGTCGTTGCGAGCGTGGTACAGTCTGTGGTGGTACTGATATCGTCCTCTTGACAGCTCGTGATCCGGACCGCCGCGACCACCAGCTTCTCGCGCCCTCTCAGCAAGCGCTGTGGTCTTCTGCCTCGTCAGCTTCGCGCCTGCCAAACACCGCGGCATGTTCTTCTGTCTTCGACGCTCGTGGACACTTGTGTGGCGTCGGGCTGGTGCGAGGGTTCGTTGACGTACTTGGGCTTCGGTGCTCAATTGTTTATGTTATGAGCTACGCCGCTGTCGCCTCGCGTGCTCCGCTCTCGAACCGACCTTCTTCTTCAGTGTACTCCCTGTCATTTTAACTCATCTCCTCATTCTTGGAAGCCTCTCCAGAGGCCGGCCTTTCCGCTTTTTTCATTGAGGCGGAAGTACCACCACACGTCGGTTCGCGGGCGCTGCTCTCGAACACGATTCCGGTATGACGGGAACAACAATCATGATGAGTACATGATTTGTATTGGCCTCAGTTTGTCCCTCTCGTTGATGATCAGAACAGACTGTCTCGTCAGTCTCGGTGCAGCGTTGACGCGCTTGAAGGTATAGCCTGCTATTGCTTTCAGCAGTCGTTGGCATTGCCCGCGATCTATCTGTCCATCTCGAGCATCACATCCACCTTCAGCTTGGCCGCTTCCCAACGTACGTCACTTCCGGACGAGCCTCGCCACCATCCCTATCTCGACTCAGGTCCCCGCCGACCATTGGCCCGTGCTCACTGATGCAACTCGCCCCACCCATCGACCAGCCGACGCCTGCGGCGATATCCCGGCCTCAGAAAATGGGGCGCTGGAGATCGTGGAAGCACCCGCGCAGAAGGCCGGCCACGCTGCAGGACGGGTTCTCGCGGCTGCCTATGCAGGCTCATCCGTCCTCGCCTTCCTCATGCAGGGCACGCATCCCACCGTCGCAGCGCCTTGGCCGAATCCACGCAGGCCAACCGAGGCCCCGCCCGCTTTCCAGGATCGATATCACAGGTGTAAGGACTGTTGCCTTGCCTGGCTTCATTTTGCGGACCTGTACAGGGCCTGCGCCTAGAATGGTGCACATTGTATTTGGTTGGGGGGGGTCAGCCCGGAATTCGCGCAGGCTGCGGTGGCTGCGACGAGGTCAGGGCGCGCGTGCCTCTGATAGGCTCGATAGGTCCTACGGCGTTTGCGGGTTCATGAGTCTGCCGCCGGGTTCTGTGCTATCTTGGGGATCAGAGTTGGGCGAGTGGGACCGTGGGGGTCCACGTTTGCAATGTCAGAGCCGGCGCCTGCCTGCGCCCCGACGATCGATGCGGACGCCTTGAGATCTCCTCCCTTTGACCTCGACATCGAGTTCAGAAACAGCCGATTCGTGGAGTGACGCATTGTGTCATCACAGACTCCCTTTGTTTCAGAATTTCACTATTAGGCAGCAGATATGTCACCCTCAAACCTGCGCTTGCTATGACGTTCAATGACAGCACCACGACGGCTGCTCCTCTTCAACTGGATTATCACGAGCTTGTTGTATAAACGAATTCCACGCAGCAAGGTAAAGTGCAGGACAAGACTTGACCAGCGGCGGACATATTGGCATACTCACGCGTCTTATCGACAGGAAGTCACCTTCATGAGATACGTCAAACAAAACCGCGGATCTGTGGTGTTGAATATTCCTTTCGGGGTTTGTCCAGGTACACCGTCTCGTCCTCGAGCTGCTTCTTGTCCGCGTCCCTCGTACATCCGCAGACCGCCTCGAATGATCGATGATGTAACGGACGTCATCGTTCATGCCTGAGGCATCAGCGGGTCGCTAAACGCCAGCAAGTGACCGCCGGACAGCGAAAACATCGGCCTCTGGGGGGGTTCTTTGGCATCTGTACTCACCGCTCAGATCTTCGGACTCCCGGGAGGTCGTTTAAGTGCGATTGCATCGTACTAGCCAGACAGAACAGTCGCAGCTGCCTTATGTCGCTTGGATGCCCTTGCCAGCAGA
Source organism: Hericium alpestre (assembly GCA_004681135.1). NCBI lineage: Eukaryota > Fungi > Basidiomycota > Agaricomycetes > Russulales > Hericiaceae > Hericium > Hericium alpestre. Next base: position 12,207 of record SFCI01000459.1, on the reverse strand, counting down.
CGTTTCAGCTCGGTTCCGACAACCTTCAGACCTGACTTAATCCATCTGTTATAAGGCGTAGTATGTTCAAACTATGCCTTCTTCTCCCGCAATCTTGATACGTCCTCATCATAAAAGCCTCTTTAATGCACCAGCAAGCACTGCCCAAATTCAGAGTTGCAATTTGGTAAGCGTGAAACAAGTTAACAAGTTGAACATGCTAACGGTTAAACCAGCGGTGGGGGCATCGGGGGATTAACTCTAGCCTTCTGCTTGTCGCAATGCCCCGACCTGCAAGTCGACCTCTACGAGGCCACGGCCCGCTTCAGCGAGGTCGGCGCAGGCATCGGCATGTGGTGGCGGACCTGGAGCATAATGAAGACCCTGAGATTAGACGGAGACATCGCTGCACTGCTCGGTACTTCTCCAGGCCATGACAAAGGTCAATTGGTTCAGCACTACTGGCTCCGAGGCTAGCGAAATTTCTGACCGGCCCCTTTCCACAGTCCCCACGCTGCATTACCGGAAGGCAGACCAGCCTGAAGGCTTCGATATCGGCGACGTCGCAGCCAGAGGTCCGTGTCCGTGATGCCTGTTATCGTGCATTCAGTTCTCATACGACACAACTCACATGCTTCGCTAGGCGGCCTGCTGACCCTGCACCGGGCAGAGTTCCATCAGCTCCTCTTGAATCGCCTGTCCCCTCGTTGTCAGACGTTCACGGGAAAGCGCTTACGCCATTACATCCAGCCCATCCCGTCCGGGGCGCCGATACAGCTCGTTTTCCAGGACGGCTCCACCGCGTCGTGCGACTTGCTTGTTGGCGCGGACGGCCTGAGGTCTGTCGTCCGCACCTTGATGCTGCGGGGCCAGGCCAAGCTTGCCGACGCGAGAAGTGCACGGGCGGAGGCAGTCCGGCTGCGCGATTGTATACAACCTCGCTGGACCGGCGTGCTGGTCTACAGGGTGCTGATTCCTGCGGAGAGATTAAGACTTATCGCGCCTGACCACCGTATCTTTTCTGTTCCTACTCAGGTAGTGCATCACTTTTTTGTGCCGTTGATAGGACTGACAGAATTTCTTAGTATCTTGGGAAAAATCGGGTACGCCATCCAGAGCTCGCTTCAGGAATTGCATTTAATATTAAAGTTCAGCATCTAATGGCGTACCCTATCTCGCATGGCCGTTTCGTGAATGTGGCCGCGTTTGACGTCCAGTACAATAAGGAGGGATCGTTATTCACTGATCCATGGGTAGCGGAAGTCGATCCCCTTAATGTAAAACAGCTGTATAGCGATTTCGAGCCCGAAGCCAAGCAGATCGTCGATGTAAGTCTCCATAAACAATCGAGAAACTGTGCTGACTGCAAAAACAGTGCATCGACGGTCTCCAAGTGAACCAGTGGGCTGTAAACGTCATCAAACCGCTGCCAACCTTTGTCTCTGACAGAGTAGCGCTCCTCGGCGACGCTGTACGCCACGATCTAGTCCTGTCTTGCCGTTGAATATCTGACTGCGCGATCTTCTAGGCACATGCTATGACACCGTTCCAAGGTGCGGGCGCCGGCCAAGCTATAGAGGTAAGTACCGGTCCACGAACGTATCCAACAGTGTTAACTGTATCCCCACAATTAGGACGCGTACATACTTTCCGCCCTTCTTTCACATCGGACCACAACCCTGCAGACACTGCACCACTCACTCCGCATCTACTCCGAGGTCCGCAGGCCGCTGGCATATCAGGTCGCTGAGCGCTCACGCCGCAACGGCACGTACTTTGCCCTGCACGACGTTGGCGTAGATGGCGCCGGATCGTCGTTAACAGAGCTTGGTAGGAAAATACAACAAAGTTTCGACTGGTTGTGGGACAGCGATCCTGCTGTCGATCATCGAAGGGCGATCGACTTGTTGGAAAGAGAGCTGTCTGGAAGGCTCTGAGCCAAGGCCTCGCGGCCTCAGCAGTTGCTTGGCCGCGGGCATGGCCCCCATTATTCCACACCTAGCACGAGATGCGCAGTGTAAATATTGCAACCATAGGATTTGTTGCATGATTAGTCGATGTGTCGGGAATCCTCATCGCTAAGCTCTATAAGTATAAGCGGCGGGACACTACTGTACGTTTCGTTGAAAAGGAGGCGCAGTATCAGCTCTTGGGTCACCAAATATACATCGCTTACCTCCATTCACCTAATAAATACGGAGCGATGTGGATTGCTCCCCAAATAAAGGTTTAGTACGATACGGCTGGCGCACACGCGGAGCGAGCATGCCGCTGTCGGCCTGACAACGAACGACGTTTATAAGGGCGATCCCAAGAAGCGTTCTTCGAAGGTCAAACGACCAGAGGAACGTTAAAGGCCAATTAAAGGCCTAGACAACCGATATTGAATATTGCCTTGGTACGCGACGACGAAACCGATTTGAATGGATCTGATCGACTAAATAGCACGGGGATCTCATTGAAGGGACGGAGGCAAGATTTTCGGAGGCATTAGATCCGAAACCGCAGCAGGCCTGTCATAAGTATGGCTGACTTTCGGACCCCGCTGTATATTTGATGTCCAGACGTCAAAGTGTAGGAGACATGATTCAACATCTATTCATAGGCGACCTCGACACCTATCTTTGGTAGATGTTGCGCTCCATTCTTGGTGGCGGCTCTGCATGGCCGGTTCCTTGGAATCCGAGGACAAGACAGGAGACAGAGGCTTGAAATCCAAGTGCGACTTTTATTTGATAACAGGCGTTGTAGACGTTGCCTGTCAAAAACATGCGTCGCATGCAGGACTTTACCCCGGTCTTTCGAGACTAGCCACGACATAAAGCCAGATACTGAGATAAGAGACGAATTGAAAGTGATTTTGTCACTCTCGAATCTAAGATCGTGCGGGGTCGGATGATCTGATCGCTTTGGTCACCTCGGTTGAAACGGCCGCCATGAGGCCTGGGCCTGAGGCCCCAACAATTCAAACTGCTTGAACAGCACCAACGTACCGATGCGAAGACATAACTCCTAAACCCGGCACGAGCATGAAGCCGGATTGTCTCGGGACCTGTGCTGCCAGAAACGAGATTGCTAATGGGCCAAGTGAGTTGAAGGTCAGCGACGGTCTCGGCAGCGGCAAGAGTACAGCCATATTTCGGCGACGAGAGTGTGTGTGAAGCCGGCGGCGGAGGAGGTCTGTAGACTGTAGTCAAGCGAGAGTTAGTTCAGCAGATAGGAAGCGCAGTAACCTCTTTTATGTCCGGCTTTCCCAGGGCCGCTGATATATTCACGCTTCCGGCACCGAACGTCGAAACACTTCTTACTATCCCCCCATATGCCTGTCGACGTCTCCAAGAAAGGCTCAGAACGACGCAGAGCTAGCAGGAAGGAGCAGGATGGCGGCGTGAGAGATGGGAATTATGCTCGAGAGATCGAGATGAAGAGGAATAGAGGCGAGATATCCTGTGCGGAGTGTCGGAGGTGCGATGATCGGCTGCCTACCAGAATATCTTCACTTACCTCCTGCGTCCTTGCAATCTGCTCTAGGCTCAAAATAAAATGTGACAAGCAAATTCCATGCCAGTCTTGTCAGGTACGTTTTGCTCTCGGTCTAGTCGCGTGGCTTCATCTCATGATAGCACACAGCGAAGAGGATGTGCGGCGCTATGTCCGAATGGTGCGCTCATCAGATGTTCTTGAAGGGGGGCGTCGCATGCTGATACCTCAAGTAGGCAGTCTGGCGACTGGGCAGGGTACCCGGTACGTATACCTGCGACCCGTGTGCTTGGCTTTCCTCATGTCCGTACTACAGTTTCGTCATCGCCGCAACCGAGCATCTGCACCGACGCATCGCCCGCATGAGCGACCGGATACGGCAGCTAGAAGACGCTCTTGCTGTTCTCCAATCTTCTCATTCCAAAGAGCAGCATCCTCTTCTCCGGGAATGCTTTGTTGTAGATGACAAGACGGATGGTGACACTGCGACGGAGACGGAGGACGGCGACACTCCTGCAGATCAAGTCGTCAACGCCTTCGGGACAATGTCCATCTCAGAGCATGGCGTTTCACGATTTTTCGGTCCAACTGGCGGCTCAGAGGGTTTACTATTGGTGAGCATTTTTTTAGCGCAAGTCAGATTCAGGGCGTTTACGTGGGTTTCTAGTGTGATGGTGAAGATGCCACAGCTTCGCCAGCTAGCAGTCATTTCACAGATTCGACTCGCGGATCGGGGAGCCCAGCCGTCCCAGCAGAGGTCCAGCGTTTCTCCCGCGCATTCCCTTTCACGCCCTTTGGTCCTATAGAAGAGGTCTTCGCTATGATTCGGAGCCATCTTCCTCCGTACGAAGAAGCCGTCCGGATCGGTGAGGTATATGCCCAGAATGCGGCCTGGCTATTTCGCAGCATGCCTCGCTCTCAGCTCATGGACGAGATGCTCCCCATCATGTACAGCAAAGCGCCTGCTCAGCCTCCGGATGACTACAGTGGCCCTCACGATCTTGCGCTTCTGCTGTACGTCCTTGCGATCGGACGTATCGTTGATCTCGATCTGTCACCCACAGAGGCTGAAGCAGAGGGCGAGCATTACAACCAGCTCGCGAAGGCCGCATTGTGTCTGCACCCGGTGTTGGAAAAGCCGTCAATGATCACTGTGCAGGCACTGCATGTGGGTAGCATCTATAATGCGATGTGTGGGAGCGAAGCTAGCGGCGGAGAGTCGACCATGGAGACGACATGGTCTCTGGTCGCTCTTGCAGCTCATCTGGCGCAGTCGGTGCGTTCTCCAGTCTTTTGTTCTCCATCGTTCTCTTGCTGACAGGACATTTCAGATTGGTCTTCGTAAGGTTTCATCTGTCGCCCCTTTACTAGACATACTAATGCTTGTTTGTAAGACCGCGATAGCGCCCGATGGGAACTCTCGCCGAAGGTAGTTCAACGACGTAGAATGCTCTTCTGGGATCTGTTTGTCGCAGACTCCTGGCATGTATGTTCAGCTCACTCATTTTCCGTGTTCGAGGCTTGACGTAACCTTTTCAGACACTGTCTACTGGCCGGCCACCCTCCTTTAATCGTGCCTACGTTGATTGCCAATATCCTCAAGATGATGAAATGACCATGAATACCGAAGGCGAGACGGAGCCTGGCTGTGCGTGTCTACATTTCTTTCCGCTCTTCTTTCCTGATACCTCGGCGAACAGTCGGTTCATGGGGCTTCCGGTTCGCTTTCGAATGCGTGGCCGAAATTGCAACTCGCACTTTGACAGCGACACCACCGCGGTATTCCGACATCATCGAACTGGACCGCAAAGTCCGCGAATTCGCTATTCCATCAGATGTAATTGCACAGTTGACAGGCGCGCCCGGGACCGATCCTCGTGACATCCCTCTCTGTGCCTCTATGATCAACTTTGTCCTTGGTCATACCCGGGAAGTCAGTGAGTACACACTGTCCGCATCATCTCGACGTCTGCTTATGCTACATAGTGTTGCTCTTCATCCATCGGAGTTATTTTGCGCAAGCTCTGACGGAAGATCCTGTGAATCCCCTCCGGAGCCCCTATGCCCCGTCGTTCCTGGCTACCGTTCGCGCTGCGTCAGATGTGCTGCGGGTCGTCAGGGCTCAGTTTGCGATACATCCCGTGATGTGCTCTCGTTTCTGGGCTACCTGGACTTATGCGTTCTCCGCTGCAGTATGTTGTTTTTCCAGTCCTAATTTGTGACATTTGTTCACGGCATGCGTTTCACAGGTGGTTTTTGGCGTCATCGTCACTCGAGGCCCTCGGTCTCACCTGGCTGAAAACGCGATGGAGGAACTAGACAGAGCGTGTGAGCTCTTTGGTCAGGCTGGGAAGTACAATCGTCGAGCAGCAAAAGCACGGGTGAGTTCTTCCTATATCATGAAGCATAGTCTCGGCCCTTACGGTGGTTCGTCCATGAATTTAGTTAATACTTGTGCGTCTGCAAGATAAGGCACATCATGCGTTTATTGCTGGCAAGAGCGCTGCTGCCTCGGTCTCTGCGGATGACGGCACTTCTTGGAGCATCAAGCAAGAAGAGCTCGACGACGAGCTCGACATTTTCGCTGGTCGAACCAGAGTTCTGCGACAGCCGGCTTCATCCTCCCATCCATCCCCCACTTCCCGATCAGACGCGCCCTTCCCCGCTTCGCAACCGCAGGAGCTCGATTTCACGAGCAGCCCTGCATTGCAGCCTCCCTACACGGTTCGCTCGACCCTTCCGCCTAATATAGCGATGACGAGCGAGTGGGTGTCACAGATTCAACAGCCTGTGCAGTATCAGCAGAGCTTCCAACAGCCCAGCACATCGTCGCGCTACGGGGCAGGCACCCTTCCTCCTCTTCCCAACGAGCCGGACCAGCAAGGGCGGGACTTCGCTCGGCAATCCCAACCTCAATACGCATCTTTCCCTCCAGCCGCTGAGCCGCCGCCTATCGCACCACTGCAGATGCAGCAGCAGTATCCATATCCAATGCAACAGCAGCCAGCCGGTGGATATCAGTACGGCGGATATGCGCTGCCGCCGGACCTTGCGGGCCTGGGACTGGCACCCGGCTCCGTGCTCAACAACGAGAACTGGGCGTCGCTCATGCAGCGCTCCGGAATCCTCGACGGGCATAATATGTAATTTGTCTGTTGTGTTGTTGCTCTCGACTGGTCGCTTTGTTGGTGGATCCTTGTCGTCGGTCTGTATCACCTCTCCGTATCGTGTCTCCATGTTCTATAGCCTGTCCGTGATTTCCTGTATACTCTGTATCATCCTTCGTTCTTGGAGTTATTCCCTTATACACACTTGTCTCTGTCATATTACTGTATATTTTGGTACCGTATATTACCTTGCTATCCTTTTGTCCCGCTCGACCATATAACGGGCTCTACGAGTATCACGCAAGTCGGGGGCCACAGCATGCGGGCTGTAATCAACTCGCGCTCTTGAGGACTGGTTGTCTGGCGACATTGCTAGGCCATCGATGGCATTCAATATCCGAGGAGGAAAGTGCTACACGGGCTGTGGATCTGTTGCTGGAGTTTTGTTCAAGGAGTCTTCGTTGACGATAGCGTTGACATGGTCATCCGATACATTGTGTCTCTGCGCGGCCCATTAACAATGTTCTCCTGCGGGATTACGACAAGGTTCGCGATATACTCTGTTCAACTTCGTCATCGCCGTCGTTATCGTAAAGGTCCGCGAGCCAATCATAGGCATCCATATCCGAAAGGCCTCAAGAGGAAGCGCACTTACAGTGTACACTTCCATGGCTCCACCGTACACCTCCGTCTCCAATTCGTCTATCTTGCGGTGGCATCTTAGCCATGCAGCCTTCCTTTCGCCTTCCTATACTTATTTTGTGAGAATGATGTAGTCTTGAGGATGAAGTACACTAGGTGATGCGTTGACAGCGGAGGCAGCACAACGTGCGGCGGACTAAAGTATTTCGACCGCCACGGAAGGGCCAAAAGGAAGAACGTGCACTTTCGTTGGTGCAGGAATGATGTTCAACATTGACAACAATCTCGAAGTAGGCGACTCTCCAGCAAAAGTTCTCCAGGTCGTCACTGAACTTTCGTCACGGTTGCTTGGAACTGTCCTACGAACTCTGGCTCGACCTCGAGGCTCAACGGTGAACACGAGGCTTTGTCGTTGTCAGCCACCTGTAAGTACGCTAAATCAAAAATCGTGTCCTAGGTTCACGATGAAGTCCAGAACCTCTAGGGCTTCTGCGCTATTGATGCTCTTCAGTAGCAGACACTGTCGACCATTTTTTGCGCCTTTATGTGTTCCTATGGCTGATGCCTTTCCATTCCCAATGCTCTAGAACTGGTCTTCTGCTTACATCGACTCTCCGGCGAGTCTCAGCGACAGGTAGACACGACGATATTCCAACTATAACAGCTTCTTTTGGCAGTAATCGATATCGCAAGATCGAGACGCTTCATAATCGGGTGCATCTGGCCTCATTGTTTCGGACACTGGAACGTGGGTTGAGCGTGTAGCATTGTTCCCTGTTCCTGCCTTTCCGATCTTCTTTGTTCGCCCATCTGGTCCTCGGAAAATACCCGCATATAAAATATGGTGAGCACTGTCGTATTGAGTGCCGTTTTCCGCGATGTCCACTGATCCTCTCAACTCCGGCTCGCTAACCTCTCCTCGCAAGGTCCACCTGGGCGCGCTAGAAATCCTTTCATCTGACCATGGGGCTGATCGGGAATTCCTGAAAGAAGAGCTCTCAAGGAAGGTCCTGTACGATGATATCCGAGTCCTCACACGTCTGAAGGTCGACGCATACGCCAACGCACTGGATGACGCCTATGTGCTCAAGTTCTCTAAAAAGCACCGGAAGGAGAGGGATGCCCTACAGAAGCTGATATCAGGAGCCGAGAAACACCCTTCGACGCGTAACAAGCGAGAGTTAGAGATGTATCCTCACCTGGTACGTTCCATGAGGTATATCTCGCACGGCGCCGTCATGACCTCCGATATCTAGGCCATTGTTTTCGATCACATCGTTCGGGATCACAGAAACGCAGCCCAACAGAATACCACCATTCGGCCGCCCACCCGCTCCTTTGTCAAAGGGCGTCACCTGATACCAGAGGAAGAGCATCATACCATNGTCCGATCGTAAACCCGGATTTTACCATCACAGATGACGGGCCCTCTGGGGACGTGGACAGGGCATCGGACAGGATGTCACGTCTGTGGCGGCATCGGTCTGCTTTCGTTGAAGTGAAGCCTGCGAAGGAACAGGGCCCCAAGCCCGCCGGGTCGAAGGCAGACACCATCCACGATGTTGTCGTTCAATCCGCCGACTATGCTCGTCTTCATATGTCGTCACGCCCATTCCTCCTCTTCTCGGTCGGGCTGCTCATATCTGGGTCCCAGTTCTGTGTCGGGATATTTGATCGAAGTGGCGTGGTATTGTCTCCCGTTCACGACATGTGGGAGGACATCAAATTGTTCATTGCTACCGTTCGCAGCCTTGCATCTGTGGATTCGCGCGACCTTGGGCTCGATCCTTCCGTCAGGTTGCTTGGAGACGAGGATGGTTTACGGCTGACTGGCATCGACTTGCGTACGTCGATGGGGGTGCGGGGGAGGGAGCGCGGGGCGGAGGAGGAGGCGGCGTGCGTGGGCGAGAAGTACGGATTTGGTGTGGGCGTGGATGACGAGGAGCCTGCGTAGCTGTGGAGCCACGGTTGATCTGTCCGTGGGACCGGCACCGGGGGGTATGGGGAGTTCGCGCGAGGGCGCGGAGGAGCCCGCGAGGGACGGCACGGAGGAAAAGCGTTGGCGAGAGGGCGAGTGGAACGAGAAGAGGTTGGATGCGCCAGGGGATGCGGGTGTCGATAATGGGTCGGTGGAATCAGATGAGTGGCTGGCGCCGCCCGAGGTCTGTGCGGGACTGCTCGGGCTTCCTGACCGCAGTGCATCTGGTGAGGTGGCGCGGAGCGACGGCACTGTCTTCCGCCATTGTTCTACTGATGGCATGTTTGGAACGGGCGGCGGTAATGGCTGTGGTTCTGGTGGTGCTTGGGCGTTAAATAGCGAGGATAATGAGAGGCTTGAACCGTGGGACGTGCGAGAGAAGCGAGAGGGTCCCGCTCTGATCTCGTTATCCTCATCTGGTTCGTTTATCGGGCCAGGACGGGTGACGTTCGTCCACTCGTTGGGCTCGGTGACTAAAAGCATGGCAGTCGCGAGCAGAAAGTCGAGAAGGCTAATTGGTACACCGCCGTGCATCTTCTGCGGTCGTGATGTATCTCGTGAGCGCAGCATGGGGTTGAATACTTTGAGCTGGGAGAGGGTAGTAGAGACGGCAGGCTCGAGGATGGCAACGGGGCCTTTGACATCATTCGTGAGGCACTATAATAGCATTGCCAACAGTTAATGGAAATCATAATCAAGAGAGCGGAGCATCCGTACGTGGTAAACAGCTCCGACGCGTTTCCACCGCAGACTATTTGGATGATGAGGAATGTAGAATTTTCGGGACCTAGCGAAGTTGAGGGGTGAAAAAATCAACAGATGCGCGAAAGAACTCACATGGACAACGTCCCATACGAGAAGGTCAGGAACTCATCGACGGGCTTCCACGAGCCGTTGCCAAATGAGATACAGGGGTCGTCAAACTCCCTGCTGCGACGCATAGCAGAGGACGGTCGCGAACTCGCCGTCCAGCGGACGCGCGAGGTGGTGATGAAGCCTTTCGCATCTGAGCGACGGATCTTGGTAATGTTGTCTACAGTTTCTATGGCGTAGAGAGGGTTGTCGGATAGATCGTCGTGGACAACGGAGTCTAGGAAGGAGGGGGAGGAGAGCTTGAGGGTGATGAAAGGGGACGCTTCTGGACGATTGTTCGCGTCTGAATTAAGGCGGAAGAGGGGCGCGAGGGATGTGGAAGGGGTGGGCGGGGCAGTCCTGGGCCGGGAGGGACGACCGGAGAAGTCAGGTGTGAAGGAGTCGCCGGCGGCGTAGACTCTGTCCTTGTCCTTGTCCCACCCGGGGATTGAAAGCTTGACCATAGGAAAGCGACGGCCTGGACGGGAGATGGTGGTAGAAAGCAAGAAGAGGTAGGGTCCAGTGCACAAACGCGCGCAGGCTTGACTGAGCCGAAAGCGGTTGATCGTCCTTCTCGATAATGAGGTAAGCGGTATCGGCCAGCCTGCATTAATTCGTAGGGTCCACCGATGATGGCGGCCTTGGGCTCCTCCTCCATGCACATGCACCCCGCTGATCGTTCATAAACTTCGTGTCATGGATATGTACACGGCGACCTGCGTTCCGCAACTTTCTGCTTGCTCGGCGCTAGAATACAGCGTTCCGTTGGTGCCATGGCGCCCACCCCCGATCATCCACGACGCCGGCGCTCGCCCTCCCCTTCGGAGAACACGTCACAGCGCCCCCATATGTACTCTTCCCCCGACGCTCCGACGCATCTACCAACGGGTGAGTCTGAGTGCCTAGCGGCGGAACCGCGATGGGCGCGATGTGTTCCCCTTGGCTCACTCTCGTGGGCAGCATCGGTACCCTCGCAATACCGACGATACTTGGACATCGTGTGCAGTTACTGACGCATGTGATTCACGCAGCATGATTCATCCAAGAGATCTTCTGCAACGTCGCCATTGTACATAATGCACAGGCATACACGTCTGAGCCGGCAGCGGCGCGAAATAAAGTTCCATACGCATTCACGCCACGTTCAATGCCAACACAAAACCGTGTCCAAACATGCTTCTTTACAGACTAAAATCCCACCAGGTGAAGGTGATTTGACGGCAGCAGGATTCCACGTCAACTCGAGGCTACATGGGGTTGACACAATGCTACCTAGTTTGCATCGCGCGCTGGCTCCTGCCAACATGTACACTTGAAGCCCTTCGACGGAACAGGGCAAGATGCCAATTGCAGGGAGGTGCGATGCGATCGTCGCCAACCACACACACATTGTCCCTTCATGGGGAAAGCGGTGAGAATATCGATCAACATTTCGTACGGCATACGGTCTTCGACAAGGCACGTACAATAAAAACACTGCGACATGGCCGAAGACACGTTTCAATCGACTGCATGCAATCGACTGCATGCTGCAGCATGTGCAGGACGCCGAGCGTGGCGAAATAATTACCATGGCACCGAGCTGCCCCCGCGGTTCACGGCGACGCCGGACGATGCTGATTCTCTTGGCGACCTTGCCTCAGGTTCCGCCATCGCTCGTTCATTGAAAGACAAACGTGACAGCCATTTCGTTGTGGAGACGGCTGGAAAATTATCGCCGGTGGGCACGAAGTGGGCCCGCCGCGTAACTGAGATGCTGTACATTCATTATAAGTACACAGCAGTGCCCCCTCATACCGAAGATATACAACAGCTGTTGCTGATCATAGCAGATGCTGTGATGCTGTCGATAGATTCCTTGAGCAGAAAAGGGAGGAGCGCGTCCGGACGCGCGCGTCGCGTCGGTGCCACGAGACACGCTCTGCGGTCATGTGGGCGTTCCGAGCGTGGGAACGCGCCAGCCGATTCAGCGCGCGGGGCCAAGGTCCGACACGTCCAAATATTCAACTCCGCGCCTTTGTCCAGAACCTCTTCATCCACCCACCACAACCACCTCTTCATCCACCTACCACCATCACCACCACATCGCCTCCACACACTCAAGCGACTGAAAAATGACGAACGAAGCGACCGTGCCTACCAACGGAAAGTGAGTGCCCGCTCCGAATC
>SFCI01000458.1:0-21033 GCA_004681135.1 Hericium alpestre | reverse complement strand
CCGAGCATACGCGCGGCGGAGAGGCTGGGGTTCCGGATGGAGGGCGTGCTGAGGTGGAACTGGGTGCTGGCGGAGGGGAAGGACGGGAATCAGGCGCAGGAGGGCGATCCACGGCCGGGGAGGGATTCGGCGGTGCTGTCGATTTGTTGGGACGATTGGGAAGGCGGGGTGCGGGAGATTATCAAACAGGCCATGGAGAGGGAGTGAGGGACAAATTGACAGTCATACCACCTCCGAGTAAAAGCGACGCTTGAAGGTCACAGATTGGCAAGTAGAAATAGAGTCACACACCAGAGAGCAACAGTTCTTGAGCTAGACTTTCGAGCTGAACGCTGGTCGAGCCTTGTCGTCCCCGGCCTCCTGAGCGCTGGCAAGAAGACTGATCTTCCGATGCAATCAGTAACGAAATCTGAACAAGCTTCCGAGAGATTCTGTAGCGGCGATCTTCGCGATGAGAATCCTCGAGCGACGAGCACCCTGCGCAGCATGTTGTATGCCCCCCTCGACGCTGCCGCGACGTCAGTCAGCGTCAGCCTACTCGCAACGAGGCAAATAAAAATCAGTATCTCCGCTGGCATAAAAAATGGATCTCTCGGATTCGAAAGACGACGAAGCAGGGCCCGCACGCTGCACACACCCTCAGCACAGCGCACGGGGCCCACGGCGCACCCTGTCGCAGCCTGACATCCCCGCACCTCTCTGTACCCGTCGCTGCCGTTATTTGACTGTATACGCGAGCTGAGAACGCCGAGCGTGTCTGATGGACTGAATTGGATGAGCTTCGCTGGGAAAATAGGGGATCAAGGGATGTGGCCGCTGTTGACAAAGGTTGGCGTCGCCAGTGCTGGCGGCGTCTGACTTTGCCGCGCCTCTCTTGTCTCCCACACTCTCCCTCTCGTCGTCGACGGCGACGGCGCCGCCGACACACACACATCCACGACGCTCGACACGGCCCTATCTATTCCACGTATCCTATGTCCGGCAAGGCGCCCCCACGCGGCCCTCGCGCTCTCCTCAACTCGCTCGCGGCTACCGCGGCGGCGTCAGGCTCTGCCACAGCGCCGCCCGCAGGCCCGTCGCCGCCCACTGGACCCGCCCACTCTCGCATCGGCGCTGTCCCGCCTACAGGCCCGCGGAGTCTCACGAATGGCGCTCACGGCCATGCCCAGCCCAGAGCGCCAAAGGCGTTTGTGAACGCGGCTGCGAATGGACAGGCACCAGCAGGCAAGGCTCCTAATGGGCCCTCGCCACCGACGGGGCCGAGCGCGTTGCAGGGTCGGAATGCGCAGAAGGGCAAGCAGGTTGAGATCAAATGGAGTCATCAGGCGATTGCGAGCAGTGTAGGTGTTTTCATTTGCTCGGCTTTTTCATTTTTTCGTCGAGTTCGCGATAAGAGATCGAAAGCTTGCTGTTGGACACGTTGCAGAGTCGTTATTGGGAGAGTTTTCGCAACTGGCCGACTCAGATTCGGATTCGACTGGTGGGGCGCCGTGTCCGACTGAGATGCAGCTGTAAGCAGCTATGGATGGTAGGGTGGAGCGACTAATGGGTTCGAGTCGGAGAACTGCGAAGACTCTCTAATTACCAGTTGGAGATTGTCTTGTCGTGGCAGGTCAAATGACCTTTTTTTCTTATTTTCGGTTTGTTACTTCGATGTACGCTGACACTTCATTTGCAGTCCCATCCCGTTTCAGAACCTACCCCCCTTTCACCTCGCCCCGCCCCTTTGGCAGCACCCAATACCAATGGACGTGGACCTAGCGGCTGGTCTTCTAGCTTTGCGACAATCTCGCAGCCAATTCCTACCGCGCCGCGCGCATCGACGTCCAAACTTCCACCACAGCCGAAATCTGAGCCACCGCCGCCTCCGCCGCCAACGAGTGAACCTCCGCCTCCACCACCACCGTCTCATTCGCCTCCGCCGCCACCACCGTCGGAAGTGATCGTCGGCGACGGNGTGNTGCTAGTGCCAGGAGGCGAGGAAGAAGGGGGAAGAGTGGTAGTGGTGGTAGTGGTGTGTTTGCCGCTGGTGGTCGTCGTAGCGGTCCCAGTGGCCGTCGTAGCGGTCCCAGTGGCCGTCGTAGTGGTCCCAGTGGCCGTCGTAGTGGTCCCAGTGCCCTTCGACGTATCGGTGCCCTTCGACGTGGTCGAAGATGTGGTGGTGGTGATGGTGGGATTCATCGATGTGGTAGTGATGGTAGGCGTCGACGAAGTCGGCACAGAGCTCGTCGGGGTCGGGACGACAGAGGTGGTAGTGGGAGCAGCGGGGCCGGAGACTGGCCCAGCCTGGGGCGCAGCGACCGCACCGCGGACAAGGAGGATTGCAAGAGCAGCGAATGAAGCTGAGAACTGCATGATGATAGAAGATATGTGGGTTGGTATGTGGGTTGGATTGGTATGTGAAATGTGGGTTGTAATGAAGATGGGAATTTTGAACGCACCTCGCCCCATCTTTTATAGGAAAACGGAGGCGGCAGAAGGCCCCCATGTCGGACCCATCCTAACGAGTCGGCTCACGGATGCAAGGCGAAGAAAGGCCTATGAAACATAGAGCGGAGCGGCAATACGGTCGGGCGGTAACCCGACTCATCCTAAGATCGTGAGCTAGGCCACCAAGGCATACAGTTTGCCATTCGAGCCAAGTGTAGGCAGTGCTCACCATTGTACCCGCACCAAGTCCTAGCTCCGGTCAGCGGGTCAGCGCTCGGAAGCGCCGAGTCCAATTTACGCGGAACGCTAACTCAATGGATGATTCGGCGCGGAAGGGCACTGGCTGGGTTCACACAGCGGACGAGACTACCGAGACAACTCACCGAGACGATTCAATGCATCCTCCCTAGAAACACGGATGCGAATAGGTCGTTGGCTGTCCATCCGATGCCGTAACCTTGCTCGCCGGTAGCTTCTGTTTCGCCGACGAGGACTTCGCCTCGAAAGAGCCTGAAAGAGTTGGCGGATTCAATCGGATGGGTGAGACGCGTCCAAGGCGAACACAGCACGGCGGGACGGGAGACGCGCGGGCTGAAACCACCGACGCGTGTGGCGGTGTATGCATCACATGATTCGCAGCCGCATCACGTGGTCACGTGCGCTTGGCCCTTGTCGAGTTATTCGAGACGGAACCCTCCTCCTATCAAGAACCAAACCCCGCCATGAAGCAGACTTGTTATATCCTGTGTGCTAGGTTGGATTAGCCAGAAATCTGCTCTATATACCAGTACAACGACGACTTGGAGCGGTTTCCATCTCCTATATCGCGTCAACGGCCTCGATCCTCCGTCCCAAAAATAGGTCCGGCCCTCTTTTCTTCTTATCCCATTCAACACCCCAATATATTCGACAGATTACACAGGCAGCAGTTGTATTTCCCGAATCCCGAAATCTTTGTGATTTTCGATTTCGGCCCTGGCAGATTGCCAGGACTAGTCAATTTGAGTGCTCAAACTCGTAAATCGGGCCGATTATATAAATGTTACAATCAGATCACCGTTTTCACGAAATCTGATCTGATTTGCGAAAATACTCAATCTGTATCGTCGACAATAGCAAATCACGCCTGATATGGGTTGATGCCGGGATATTGCGAAGTACTTCAAGCTTCGAGCCTAAGTCTTCAAGCTCTCTGGTGTATACACATATGTGTGTGTCTAGCCTGTCAATCTGGACATGTGAACAGCCCTTGGTTCTTGTCCTGTACATCCAACAAGTAATGGAGAGGCCCTGTGGTCGCCAGGAGACTTCAGTACATCTCCTCGGAGAAAACCTACCACAAGGAGACATCTAATGCAGGTTATGTATTACATATCTTCTCTTATAAGAAAGCCCAAATGGTTCAGTGGTAGGTGTGAGTGTTTCTGCTTTGACGCGCTGGATTTTGTGTTCGAGCCGTGTTCCCGCGTTTTTATTTTATTTTGCTCATCCAAAGCTTGCGGCACACCGGGCGAACGTGCCGTGTCATGCCGATGGCAGTGTGCCTGGGCGCCATGGATTGACGACGTCGAAAAATCTGATTGACGGTTAAACATAATCGGCCCGATTTCTCATTCTGCCCAATCTGAGTGTGCAATAGCGCAAATCACAAAGATTTCGGGATTCGGGAAATGAAACTGCTGCCTGTGTAGGTTCACTGCGACTGCGTGAGCCGCGATCTCGGTACTACCCAAGCTGCGGCAAATGCCGTCATCACCAAAAGACAGAGCGCAGTCGCAGCCAAGTTCCTGCCACGACACAACGCCCGGCGGTTATAATTTAACATGAAAAGTACTCGGATCCAAATAGAACCGCAGTGCGCACTACGGTCTTCAAGGTGCTGACATCCCTCGCAGCCAAACTTGACAGGAACCGTACCCACCAAGTTGAAGTAGTGCCCATCCTTTCAATGATGCTGCTGCGGCTCGGGCCTGCGGCGTGATGTTGCACGACTTGCGTCACTATTTCTATTATGTTTTCTAGGTTGGTCACCGCCTCCAGTGATCCCCGCACTTGCGTTTTGCACATTAGGGGCGTTCACAGTGCCGTTTAAACCGCGTTTAAACTGCTGGGCAAACCGCTGGGCAAACTCGCGTACGAGATCACCGAGGTCACCGAAAACGGTTTCGACTCTGATCAGCCTCGGTTTAAACGCGTTTAAACTTGGCCGGCACGTCGGCCGGCAATCGGAATGTGAACTTCGCACAGCCACAATGTGGCTGGCAAACATTGTATTTGTCGCCTCTTCTCTTGTGAGCCTGCAGCAAAAGGCTCACAAAAGAATGAGGCCCGCTAATTACATGCATAGTATATACTCTATGTAATATGCATAAATGAGATACGGAGCGTGGCATCCAGACGCGACTGAGGTGCACCCAAGACGCACCGCGTACGCACCAGCCGCGAGTCTGACAACCCAAAGAGATGCTACAGAGTGCGGAGCAAGGCCAGGGGCTCCCCTCGTTATAAGTGATGGGGTGATCGGGTGGTTGCAGATGGGCAAGTTGGTGAGGATGTGCAGACGGGAGCACAAGGAGAGCGGGGCGCCACGCCGAACGGGGTTTACACTAGATGAAGACATCAGATGGGGCCACACAAGTGACGGGACGCACGGAGATCGGGGGTTCTGAACCCCTATCATCTGCTAGCTATATGAGCTTCAACTCGAGTTGCCCTGATGCATAAGCCAGAGTAGGATGCGATGTACTTACCGTCCACAGGAAGCGACGACGTTGAAGTGGTGAGCGCCGGTGAGCAGCCACACGCGTGCATGCCAGGGCGGAGTCCAAATTCAGCCACCCAGCCGACTTGCCGCCGTGTTAGGTTTAAACAAGGTTAGAATTAAAAACATTTTCGGTGACCTCGGTGATCTCGTACGCGAGTTTGCCCAGCGGTTTGCCCAGCAGTTTAAACGCGGTTTAAACGGCACTGTGAACGCCNCTAGTGNNTNTGCCGCCCGCGGACGCCATACTTCCTCTTGCTGCATGTGCTTTTCTGCGATTCTGAAGTCTAGATCACAACGCATAGACGGTCAACCGGTCGAGATCGAGCTCCGAAATCCCAAGTCTTTCACTCCGCACCTAATCTATGCCATTGGAGAACGCGATGAGCATCTGACTTCTGATCTGGCGCCAATCTATAAAGAGGTCACAGGGTACTCACAGCCTGTCTGTATGTGCTTCGTGCCATCTCACACCCCAGTCGACTTCCCTACTTGCGGTATGTCTCTCTGTCTTTCATTCCTTTCATGTCCTCTTTCAACTTTGCTTATAACTTACAGCTCGAGAGTATGAGCGAAAGAATCCCCTGGATTGACGCTTTCAAAGTCCCCAACGATCCATGGGAGTACGGTCCAATTATCAGCTCAAAATCACTGATTTCTGACTTGCTTTCAACAGGGAAGAATGTCGTAGTAACTGGTGGAAAGTACACGACATTAGAGCATCGAGAGAAGAGACCGAGCAAGACTTTCTCAGAGTGTATGGTCACCTGTTGAAGGACACAGATGAACCCGCCACATACAAGTGCTCGACCACCGTAGTCTTACCATCGGAGCTCCTTGTCAAGATCTTCTCGTGCCTCACTAAGCACGATCCTCCCCGCATTCGCGAGACTTTCGACGCTTCGAGATCGCATATCGTGACGGCGCCATACTTTGGGTGGATAAACGTCACCTATGTTTGCCACTCGTGGAAACGACTTACTATTTGCGCGGCCGATCTGTGGACAGACCTCGGGCATGGTCTTGTTTTAGGCCCGTCTTGGACCAAGGAGTTCCTGCTTCGTGCCAGATGGGCAAATGTCAGCATCCCTTCTTTCAAACGCTATTCCAAGGTCTTTAACATGTTGTCTGACTGGATTCCCGCGCACTGCAGCCACATCTGCGACATCACCATCTCTGGACACTACCAGTTGGCTGCCCACATCGTCCACAAGCCCTGTCCTGAGCTCGTCTCAGCAGATATAGACTCGGGCGAAGATTGCGGTTTGGACTTGCCCGACCTCTGCCATGGCTTGGCGCGAAGACTGCGCTACCTTCGGCTGTACAACGTCATGGCTTGGAGGTCACCTGGAGATTGGAGGGGTCTTGTCGAGGTTGAAGTCCACATCTATGGTGCCTGGCGTCGTGGCCAACGCCATGGATCCAACGTCTCAACGACGAAGAACGACCTTAGACCATCTCTGGCCGAGGTAGTCGACGCTCTGGAAGTGCTAGCCCCTACTCTGGAACGTCTCGGTCTTCACTTCTCATTGCCCTCCTACGTCCCTTGTTCAGCTCCGGCGCTTCACAAGGTCCACCTGGCTTGTCTCAAATATATGGCTCTGTCAGCAGAGGCGATGAGCATAGCTCAGTTTCTCGGCCATGTTGACTTTCCGCCCAAGACGCTGATAGATATGACTTGTATTCCTGATGAGTCGGAAGGTCTTGGTCCGATTTATGGCCTATTAGCAGAACGAATGTCAAGCTCAGAAGGCCTGGAAATAGACTTGGCACGCATTGAATTGGGCTCAGGGAGATATGAAGACAACCTTTTGATCTCTGTTTATGCCTTTGAAGTCGCGATACATGCGCAGCTACGTGACAAGCTGCTATCCTTGAATACGTTGACTGGACGAAAGGTAGAGCCTATCTTAAAGCTCTCGCTCGCGTATGCATGGAACGATGATTATATTGATGCCGCTGTTGAATTCTTCAAGACGTTATCGATAATGATGGTGCCATTACAGAATATGCCATACCGAGAGGTCCATCGCCTTATTCTCTATGGGAGCTGTCATGTCGACGCCGAAGGATGGCATACCATCACACGGGGAATCTTTCCTCACCTGCGAAGCATCCGTCTGCTAGCCTTGGGGCAGGATGCAGCCCAGTGTTTCTTCCATGCTATCCATGACGAGACCTCAAGAGCTAGGCGCAAGGGCATCCCCACAGATGCGCTCCCAAATCTATTCACTCTGATCCTTTGCAACATTGACGTGTCTCTGTTTGCGCCCGACTGGCAGACAGATCGGACTCCGTTCAAGGATCAGCTGCTCATTTTTCTACAGGACCAAAAGGATTGTAGGCACCAACTTCGGGCCCTTGTCTTTATCTCTCCTAAGGGACTCGACGAGACTTGGGTTGCGAAGCTGAGACAAGTCGTGTCGCCAGGTGTCGTAACGATCGGCTTTTGAATATCGACGGTCAGTTGTTTCCGAGCTCTTCTATCCATCCTCCATAGCTGATGGCTGTGATAGATCAAAGACGAGAACATGCCGGGATTGTCGTACCTTTTATAGAACTATTGTCGTCGTGTATATGTTGTGACGTCCTGGAACATCATGCGTTTGAGCGTAAAAGAATCTGATACTTTGTGCAATGTTGAGATGCGACACGTGCAGTTTAGATCCTCATCAGAAGTTTGTTAAGATGCTCCTGAACCGTGCACGTCGAACAAGAAAGACTTTGCGGAAGGTGTGAAGGTGAACTTCAGTCGGTACGATAGGCGCCGTGCCGTCGGTCACAGCAAGCGCCTTGCCGTCTGGCGCCTTAAGCTTTTGCGTTCAAACTTGTACACCGACTCTATACCACTTAACTCTTCCACTGCGCTCACCACTCCACATATCGAGCCCCGGTATTCAACGCGTTCCAGCTGACTCCGCGGAGTATGACGTGTGTATTCTCGTCCTATCAAACTTTCCCGGGCCGTTATTGCCAGCACAACGTCAAGCTGAGCTTATTATTGTTTCGTAGAAACGGAGACAATTGTCTTTTCTCGATGGAGACGGCCTTATCGTCTTCGGTCTTCGTATCAAAGCCTCTGTGCTAAACAATAATACTTGCTCCTATATCTACCGCCATTCACCGACGTTTCGGGAGCGCCTTGTTCTCCTTTCGCCCCTCACGTTCGTATTCATGGATCGGACTTCCGACTGCATCGTGTTGACAAACAGGCGTCAAAAGAAGGCGGCGCAGAGAAGCCAGTACTTGATTTGCGGCGCACTGGCAGCCTGCAGATCTGGGGATGATTCAGGCATGACGTCTGCGAGATAACCTACTCGCGAATGGCGGTGCTAGAGGGATTCTAGGTGAGCGCACACTTATCTTTTAGCCATCCGTACGCAACATTCGCTCCGACAGGTCTTGATTCATTATGCAATTGCTGGTCGGTTTCGTACAAGAGATGGGTTTAGGGTGGCGGACGGGGCGTCGTCGTTGTCAGCAGCTAAGTCATCACCGCCACGTCTAGCATTCTAGGAATTCGATCTTCTATCGAATGCATGATACTTATGCTGCCTATCAGGTGATGCCGTGGATTGCGGTGCAGGCGCGAAACCGCTCCGCGCTGAGGCGTTTGGAAGACGTCTGAAGGCTAGAACTGAAGTCCCGAATTTCTACCCGCAGATCCTGGCTGTGCTTCTCCCAGATAGGATGATTTCTGTGAAACGTGCTCCGTGGCAATCTAATTGGCTTTCCTTCCGTCCGGTGGACACGAAGCGGAAGAGTCTGCGTTGCCCTCGAATTAGCTAGACCTCGGCAGCAACCACTCCAGACGACTTCTCTGTGTAGTTCTCAATGTGCCATACATATAGTGCGGCGTGGCTTCGCGTTCCATCCTCCGTGGCGCAACGGATGTCGACTTGGGGCGCCGGATTTACATCCAGCTCGAGCGACTTCGGGTCTTATGCTCTTGAAAAAAATTATCTTGTCGACGACTCGGGACGAACGTACACCTAGATCTGGCATGGCTTCAGCACGGCATATATCTATATCTCCCGTACAGCCATGAAGTCCTCAAAACGTTGTGGCACTCTGACGCCATACACCTGCGCTCGACCCCTGCCTGACGGCACCTGCCTCGAAAAGGCTCCACGGCTCGCCTTCACGCGTCGTTCACTGGGTGGCGCTTTGATCTGCTTTAAATACACAACTACGTATCCGTGAATATGCCCAGGCTGCGTCCACGGAACGCTCTCCCCCCGTCCTAGCTCGCACAGACTCGCGACCAACCAGAGGTCCTATTTGTCATCCTTGAAGCTCGACGCATCCGTTCCTGCTCCGCAGCTTTCGCGCTTGATCTAGAACCCATGTCTGGCGCCGTCCCTCACTCAATTCAAAAGGTCCAAGCTGTCCAGCTCGTGCCCTCACCTAACTCTGATCTATGGCAACCGCGCCTGTGCACCTTGAGCTTTTTAGGAAATTCTATGGATTGTGTACGTTCGCAGTGACGCTTCGATCTCTGTGTCCGTCATCTGGGGTTAGGAAAACGTGGTTATCGTGCGTCGTGCTGCGTCGACGCATCCTGATCAGGCGCTTCTTCCAGTGCCATCTCTGCTTGCCGAAGCTCTTGCCGTTGTATCTTGCCACACTGTTCACCAATGATAGTGCCCCCCCGTCGAAACTTCAACTAGACGCTCGCCACATCAACCTTTGGGCTGTGGTCTTGGGCGGATTGGTACCCGTGCGGGACGTTCTTGCCCACCACATAAAACCCCTCCTCTCCCCATTATGTGCCTC
This sequence comes from Hericium alpestre, assembly GCA_004681135.1. Taxonomy (NCBI): domain Eukaryota; kingdom Fungi; phylum Basidiomycota; class Agaricomycetes; order Russulales; family Hericiaceae; genus Hericium; species Hericium alpestre. Next base: position 11,066 of record SFCI01000458.1, on the reverse strand, counting down.
CTCAGCATATCATTCCTTCCATACCCTGATCATCCTCCGGAGTACATCTCTCCGCTGATATTTCGAGCATCGTTTTCCGCACGTCGTCTCGCGTTTTATACGGAAACTTGATACGCGGTTTGCCATTTCATGGCGTACGTGGTGTCCAGATCCTCAGAGTCACCCCTTGTTCGGTATGTGATGTACGGACACACCTTCACAATATCGGCGGATGGGCAGTACCGGAGGTGCGCTCTCTGTACGTTTCTCATAATCCTACGCCAACATATGCACTTCATGCAGGGTGGATTTGGTGCGCTCCTGCTGCAAACACTTGAGCAACTTGAATGGGAGAAAAGCAAATGGGCAGTCCAACGCGTTCAAGTCTGCCCATCTTTCCCTAGTATATTAGACTTTCGCCGATCCTGACACTCTTTTCAGCTTCCATACCTCCCACGAGTCACATTACACGACGATTGCACGTCCAGGACGTTGTGCAGATTGCGAAAGATAGAGTGGGCTTGTCTGAGGGACGGAACTTACATGGTTCTGTTGATGACAAAAGACCAACATTGACGGGGACGCGGCGTAGGGCGAGAGGAAGGTGGAGCAGCGGGGGGGACAGCTTGTTGCGTGGCAGGGCATCGGCGCGCAAAACACACGCGCGCGACATGGATTCGACGAAGATGGCTCCTGCGACGAACCGAAGAGACTAACACCCAGCCACGTCGGATGGACGTCCCTTTACAAACAACCTTACCCAGGTCGAGTCAGGTTTGTTTCTCGGGATCTGCCTGTCGTTGTCTACTTCTCAGGGACCAATATTGGCACCAAATGGCAGCAAGGAAAGGAGTTAAGATTATACCCCATTACTATACCAACACTTGTAGGACCTAGTCTAGACATCATCGATGAACTTTGGAAAATAATGGCTTCGAACTTGTAGTTCCTCACCTCCCGTCGTTGACCGAATCTGAGATCTCTATGATCAAATGACGATGACGAGTCGTTATACCCAGAATTAAGGTTACAACGGGTATCGCGACCTTCAAACCTTCAATCGTCTCCTGATCATCGATCAAGTCTTTGCTCTTAACGACTTCATTGACTTGTCATTCATAATTCTAGAATGGCCGTGACCAAGATTGTCGACCCTGAAGTCGAAAAGCGCTTCAAGGCCTCGCTTCTTCGGTACGTTGAACTCCTTTTTTTGCTATCTCGGAGCGATTTACAGATAGGTGTTTGTCCTGCGATCGCGACAGCGACGCCGCTGCGGTTGAAGAGCTACACTACAATTTGAAGTACCGCAAAGATGACATTTTCTGGTGCCAAGGATGTCCACCACAGCAGGATCCAATGCTTCTATGCAGCAATGCTTCACCTGCAGTGCTCGATGATGATCACATCCCGGCCAGATCGCCTACAGCATCGTCTATGGCAAGTGCTCTGCTGCCTGAGTTACTGTTGGAGATATTTTCGCTCTTGATTTTTGGAGATCCTCCGCTTATCCGTGAGGCATGGAATGCCTCTGAAACGAAGATAATCGCGACACCACACCTTGGTTGGATTCATGTCACTCACGTCTGCAGTCGTTGGCGGCATCTGGCAGTTGGGACGGCCGCCTTGTGGACGAATTTTAGCCATGGTCTGGTTCTCGGGCCCTCGTGGATGCAGGCGTTCATAACTCGGGTAAAAGGTGCAATTGCATCGATACCGGCGTTCGAGGATTATCCTCAGTCAATCGACATGATATGTGATTATATCATGCTCATTCGCCACACATCCGTACCCTCTCGCTGTCTGCAGAATGGACATCCATGGAGTTTATGTGGACGGTTTGCATTCTCTATTTACCGAGGGCTATCTCGGCAAACCTGGACACGGCCGCAGTAATTGGCACAACCCCCCTCTTTTCGGAGGATACGCCCCGATCCTCAGACATCTACGCTTATACAATGTCATCCCCTGGAAGTCTCACTCTTTCCTTGGAAGTCTGACGGAACTCGATGTCTATCTTTTCAATGAAGAAGTGAATGTTGTGGAGGGCGAAATCGAGCCTATCCCACCAATACTTTTGCCTCCTTTTGCACAGGTGCTTGACGTTTTAGATGAGGCCTCGAGATTGGAACGTCTCTCGCTTCACTATGCCGTTCCCGCGGAGGACTTCACGGCTGAAGAGTCTCGCAAAGTCCATTTTCCTCATCTCAAGTTCTTTTCGATGGGTAGCCTGATTCGGGATTGTGTCTCTTTCCTGAAGCGGCTTGACATGCCCCGTGAAGTGACGCTGGACTTGACATGCATACCTGGCTTATCTCGAGAGAAATTTCAGGATCTTTTCCATGTATTGGCACCCCGTTTCTATAGCGCAGGGGATCAGTGTTCGGCCATAGAGCGCTTGGAGCTTGGGGCAGCCAGATTCGACGACAGGGCCTTGATTCGTGTGTACGGCGGGCATGTAGAGATGGAGCAGAAATTTGATGACCGTCTCGCGAGAAATCATTTATCGGAGCTGTCCCATTCACCGCCAAAGCCTATGATCACTTTGTCTCTGGCTTATGCCTCGCCCGAGGATTCTAAAGTTATATTACAGGATTTCTTTTCGTTGACGCCTTTACAGGGCCTCGTCTATCTTCGCATTTACGGATGCTCGACTATCGAGCCCGAAGGCTGGCGATCCATCATCGGGGATAACTGCACTCTTTTCCAGAGCGTTCGTTTCCTGGTACTGGGCCACGATTGCACACAATACTTCTTCCACGCGATCCACGATAGGGACGACTTTGTGTCCGGCTTCGGCCCAATCGCCTTCCCGAATCTCGACCGTCTCATTTTCCGCAGAGTCGACTTCTCCGTGTTCCCTCGCGACAATGTCTCCGAAGCGTCGTTCCAGGATCAGATGCTCTACCACCTTCGTGAACGGATACGTAGAGGCAAGCCGTTGCAGGCCGTCTTCTTCTTTTCGTGCCAGGGGATCGAGGAGGAATGGCTCAGAGATCTGAAAGAAGTGGTGAAGTTCGTCAGATTGGGCTTATGAACCCCCGCAGAAACTGTGAGTCTGCGCTTCGTCGTTTGAGATTCAACTTACTAACGTGTCGCACCAAGGAGGACACCTTCAAATGTATTTATACCACCAACGACGAAAAGTCAGTTGGAGATCTCAATTAGGACACGGAAAACAACATAAAACAAAATAAAAATAAAAACACCTCTATGCATCCACTTCGGACGACTTTATTTCTGTTCACGATACTTGTCTTCGCCTCGCCCGCGGACTCCCACTTCGCCGCCTTCACACTCGGAGGCAAGTTGCCGAGCTCTTCGCGATGCGCGTCGCCTTGGCCGGGAGCCAGCCTCGATCTAGATAGAAGGGAAAGAGTGGGAGGAGAATGTCGGTGAAGCCGCAGCGGCGAAGGATTGCGAAGGAATGGAGGATGGGAGAGAGGGAAGTGACGCAGCCGACATGGACTCCGCAAGCCGGAATTCAGGGCGTCTGGACGGAAGAAGATGACGTCTGAGGAAGCGAATGCTGCAAGACATTGTTCGAGATGGTCTTTAGAGAGCGGGTAGAGGGCGAAAGATTCCTAGTCAGAGACCACTGTCCGCAAAAATGGAATATGCGACGAGAAAGACGAAGACAAGATTGGCGGACTTACGGAGAGGTACACGAGAGAGATTGGGTCATGCGAAGGTGGGGTGGGAGGAGCGGACCGAGTCGCGATCTTTTCAAACGCAGCGGAGATCTGGCATTCTTCGCTGCATTTTTAAGTCTGTATGCACCATAAGTACCGAATGTACGATGTGAGTCTTCGTCCATCGTTAGTTGTTGCGTGAAAAACCAGAGTTCTCAGACCCGAGAGAAAGGTGAAGGACATGCCCGACGTCGACATGGTTCAGGCAATCCTGTCAATGAGGGTTATTGCTCCATACAGATTATAATGAGACATCAATCGTCCCCCTTACGTCTGAAATTTATCCGCTCTCATAGACCGGCGTCGCCTGCTGTCCTGGTAGTACTGTCTAGGTGAAAGCCGCGAGGGAGGATGCAACGATGGGCGGATCCCGCACCGCGCGCAGCCGGTCGTGATTGGATGACGTAATCCAGGCGGTGCCCGTGCTCCCCACTGGCATAACCCCGGCCATCGCCCGCGTTAGCCTGCAACTTATCCTTGTTCCTCCGAGACATCATGTCTCTACAGGTAAACCTATCTAGTCCAGATATTTCCAAGGCGTATCAAGATGTTCTGAATTCGCGTGGGATCGATTGGGCGATCTTCACCTACGACAAAGGCTCGAACGACCTGAAAGTGCAGGGAACGGGCGATGGCGGTCTCGAGGAACTCGAGGAGGAGTTCTCAGACGGGCGGTGAGTGTATTCAACAAGATGTATGATTGATATATATATTGACTGCTGGCCTTAGCATTCAATATGCGTTCGCGCGAGTGACCGATCCAAACGTAGGTTCCCAAACGTGACGCGTATCGGAGGTTGTACTGATGACCTGGACCTCCAGAGTCAACTGCCGAAATTCGTGCAGATAAATTGGTGTGGTGATGGTGTACCCGTAGGCAAGAAGGGTCTCTTCCATACGCACTCCTCTGCCGTATCACGCTTCCTCCAGGGCACGCATGTTGTCGTCAATGCGCGTAACGAGGTCAGTACTTCCTCTTGGTCTTCTACTTCATCTTCCCATCGTATCAGGAGACACTCACCGAATTCCATTTTCCATGTCTCGCCGTCTGATGTCGAACCGTGACTTCTATCTGACAGGCCGATGTCGCTCCTGCTCTCATCATGTCCCGCATCGAATCCGCGTCCGGCTCGAGGTACTCCGCCCACAACGAGCAAGCCCGCAAATTCGAGCCCATCACGCCCGTGGGCACAAGCTATACCCCCATAGGCAAAGTCGACATCGCCGCCCTTCGGCGCACGCCCCAATCCGGCACGCCCTCCGCATCTCCCGCGCCACCCACCGTGGCGCGCNNGGACGCCGGCGAATAAAGCGATCTATGTGCATGCAAGAATCCGACCTAATGAATACACAACCGACGAAAAGAGCAATAAAATGGAATAGATATCGGGCCAGGTCCGCGGGTCCGAGTTCGATGGACGCATCTGAAACCGGATGAATGAACTGTGAATGAATACGGAACGAAGCGAGAGACGGGTTGAACGAGTGGACGTATATGCGATGGCACGGCGCGCGCGCCGGGCGGGTAAATGCGGTGGTGGCGGTGGATACGTGTGCAGGGAGCATGACGATCTGATGGTGTAGGTAGCCTGCGGTGACTGTGACTGGGTGATTGGGTAATGCATTGATGATCGTAGTGGATAAATGTTGCTCTCGTGACAGGATTCGTGAATACGTCCAGATGCAAAGGCTGCAACAAGCATGCCATCAGCCAACATGTAGATGAAGGAATGCAGCAGGCACTCACGAAAACTCGTAACCAACTAGCAACGGCCGAGCATGGGCGGTATCCTGCACCGCTCATGCCCGGCAGCAGAACACGGCCCAGAAGCCCTTCTTCCGTCCTGCTCCATGGCCCTCCTCGTCCTGCTCGCCAACGCGAGCCATCTCCCGGTCAAATACAGCCATGCCGTTCGCGCGGCCCTCACGCGGCGCCCCCGCCACCTCGCGCGAGTCCNCGCCCTCGCGAGACTGCAGACCCTTCCGCCCGCCGGATCCCGCCTGATTGCCGTACAGGAACGAATCGGACCCCGTCCCGTTCCCGTTCGCATTCCCATTGGGCGCGCCGTTGCCGTTCAATGCACCGGTCGAGCCGCCAAGGTTCCCGTTTCCCAAGCCCCCAGCACTTCCTGGTGGTACCGGCGACGCATTACCCCCGTATGGGGCCGTGCCAGGGCGGTAAGTCGTCGGACTTGGAGTGGCAGCATAGGGATGCGGCGCGGTGAGACTGTTGCCGGCGTCTCTGGCACCCTGCTGCTGGCTGGCGCGGCGGCTGGTCGGCGCCAATGGCTGCACGCTGAGGTCTTTGGCTNCGCCGCGCGAAGCGTCTTGCCCTGTAGCGCGTCGCCGTTGCTCTTGACGTGCGCGAGCTCGGGCTGACGAGAAGGCCGTTCTGGGCGGTGCTGGCATCTTGCAGTGCTTGCCGCGAAGCGCGGCGGTGGTCTCTCGATCGATGCTCGCGGTGGGGCGTCTGTGGGGTGCCAGCATTAGCGTGTGCTTGCGCAAGGATCGCGGACGGGGTCTGGACCAAGAGTCATTAAAATCGTGCACGAGTCGCGTAATACTGAGACGGCACTTACATGTCCGGCCTCCCAGCCTTTACCCCCATTCAGCAGCATCCAATCGTACACGCCATCCTCCTGCTCGCTTTGAGTCTTGAGAACCTTCGTGAACAGTTCCCGAAGGAAATCATAGTCCGGGCTCTCCTCAAAGCCGAGCTTGCGAACGTAGTTCATGTAGATAGCGAACTCCTCTGCACGACCTGGCGTCAGTACACGCGCTTTTCATATCGGCGGAGATCTTACCAGGGAAGCCTTCGCAGAGCTCGGAGATTTGCGTGGACTGTTTCTTCTCGCCAATCTTCTCGTACTTCTGCTTGTTCGTCGCGGCCCTCAAACCTTGCCAAGGAAGGCCGCCGCGCAGAAAGTACATGAACACATGTCCAAGCGACTCGAGGTCATCTCGTCGTGACTGCTCGCGGCCCAGGTGGGTATTGATGGACATGTAGCGAGCGGTCCCGGACAGAGATTTGCGCTCGCGGTAGGGGATGTGCACCTTCGTTTTCGGATCACGATAGTGCTTGGCCATCCCAAAATCTGTACAACGGATAACGTCATTACGTCAGTGACAAGTCAGAAGCGCAGATGTAGCACAGAACAGACAAAGCCATGATCAAATAGAGCACAAGAAATATGACAGATATCGGCAGCTCCAGAACATGCCTTTCCGGCACGTTGGGGATGCATGCTTTAGAAGGATGGAGCCAGTCTGACGCGACAAATCATAAAAGCTAACATGACAGTGGAAGGCGACTAGAGGAAGTAAATCGGATGGGCGGGCGGCAATTAAGTCATGCGAGACGCGGAAGTGTGGACGTGGATCCATTCAAACGCATGCTGAAAGACGCACTCACCGATCACATGAATTGTGTTCGCATTCTTGGTCCCAGGGACACCGATCAGGAAATTGTCAGGCTTGATGTCGCGGTAAATAAGCGACTTGTCGTGGATGGATTGGACGCGTGTAACCTGAACCGAGGGCGGGCGGTCAGCATGCGCACTACGGCAGCAGAAGATGCACGGATGCAACGAGCGCGAGAAGCGCTTGCCGAAGCACGCATGGATTTGGGAATGACACCCCCTGTCTAAGCGGTGGCCGAAGCGAAGCCTCGCATTACGCGCAGACGGGACTTCCGGACGCTGGCATCAAGTGCCGGATTCCATGATTCGTAGCTGCAAGGCGGAAAACACTCGCCATCTGCTTGGCAGCCATGCATACGGTCTTAATGGAGAACTTCCGGCCGCACATGTCAAAGAGGTCTTCGAGGTTCGGGCCCAGAAGGTCGATGGCGAGGACATTGTGGAGACCCTCCTGACCAAAGTGATGGACTTGTGGAACGCCAGCTGCATGGGCGAAATCGAGGCGAGGCGGAGCACGGTCGACGAGTGGGATATGGAGCGCCCGGTAAAGATAGCAACGTTCAGGCACAACTAGCGGCCGATATCATGAATGCGAACGACATACCGGTGCCATTCAACGTGCGATACGATCGGTACTCGTCTCGGAGTTGAGGGGCGTCCGATTTGCGAGGTTCCTGCAGCACGAGAAACGGTTCAGACGAGAACAGCGTGGCTGTGGAGTCAGGACACTAACAAACTTGATAGCGACAGGTTGGTTGGTTAACAAGTTGGTACCTGCAAATGGCGAGCGGTCAGTACGAAATCGAACGCGGGCCACCGAGCAGAACTGACCTTCGAATACGACGCCGAAAGAGCCCTCTCCGATTTTCTTTCCGACACGAAAGTGGTTGCCCACGATGCCATTGGACGTTGCCGACTGGGAATTACTGACGGAGGAGGAGGCGATTACATGGTGGGTCGCCATCGGGACAGAAAGGAGCGGGGAAGCCAAGGAGGTGGTAGTAGGAGAGACAGAGTGGAAGCGGGGGAGGCGGAGAGGAGGAGGCCGTGGAGAGAGATGCCTGTCGTTCCTTGTCCAATACCGGGCGGACTTTCAATCGTCTGCAAGTGCCACTTTTGGCCTGGATCATGGCCTCATTGCCCCCGTGCCCATCACAAGCCATCTCTTCGTCCTTTTTTCCCGCCAAACAGCCTGGCCACTCAATATCGGGGCGATCTCACCGACGTGCAATTCATCGTTGAGCTCCGACTGTAAATATCTGCACAGGCCGTCTCTCCCACACCAGAGATCCCCGCCCTGACAGCCACATGCGGATCCTGCCCTCCTCCGATATGCTCGCCAACTACAGTCTCGAGCGCTTGTGCAGACCTGCGGCATGACTTCGACTTCGAATGAGATCGGACGAGCGCCCGAGTCACGGCTGTGAGCTCCACGGTGCCTGTCCTTGGTTTCAGAAAAGCACCACCGCTTTTGCCTCGAGGTATATAGTAGCGGGATCCGACGTGGCACAAATCCCAGCAGCTAGGGGTCTCGCAGCAGTGTGTAACGCAGCTGAGGCCTCCATCATTCGTGTCAATCGTGCGTCTCTTCCGTTGACCTCGGTGTTGAATCCTGATAAGGCATCCAATCTACCTGCCTTTGGGCAAGGATTGGGTTCGAAACGTCAAGTAGCTCTGCTCATGGTTAGGTGTTCTTCTTCTGATAGCGCTCGTTGCACGGATCAATTCAACTATCGCTGGGTGTTACACAGGTTAGGACGTTTCAAGAATCCTTTTCCCAAACCAAACCATCCACATCCTGCGGTTCTTTCGCGCGAACGAGCACCTCATTGCAAACGAATGCAGAACCCGGGAGTATTCCTGCCTCGATCTTGCGCCAGGGCCGCCGGTGCTGCGCGCCCAGACCGGTCTCAAGGTCGTGGAATTTCACATTCCCGAACTGCAAGTTAGTCGACGCCATTATTAAAGAACTTACTTCCGAGGCTCGCGTGCAATGTGGGGTTCGAGGCCCTCTTTTGTTTTACCCCAGCCCTCGACAGAGGCTTATGGGCGGACAAGATTCTCACTTCCAATGCTTGCCTGGAAGACGCGGCATGCCAAATCCATGGTGTAAGACAACGAAGCAAGATTCCGTTCTCTGTCTCTTGATGCATCAGTTCCGAGTTGGCGCATGGACTGCATCATGAGTTGTGAGTCCAACCGTCAACGGTGGAGACATCTGATATCTTCTAATAAAGATCCTCGCAGCCGCACTCCGTAGCCTCGTTCTGATTCTGAACCTCCGCTGCATGGCCTTCGAACCCGACGATTTGCACAGCATGCTAGAGGGCGGTTGTGGAGCCGAACCCGCACCTTCAACGACGATCCATCTCAGCGTATGGAAAATGGGCGCCGGCCTGCTCGTCACCCATCTACACCACGCCCACACACGGCTCCGGGCTCCACGTTGACCAACCACCGGGGTTCTCTCCGTCGCTCCGTTTCATTCCCGAGCCAGGGCTATGCAGCGAAGGCCTGTACTGCTATAGCATCAGCTGCAATGCGGTAACACTCCTGGTCAAGCGAGGCATCCCTGCCAGTACATCGCGAGTTCTGCCGAGTCGAACGTGCGACGTGGGCATGCAAGCATCGCCAGCAAGCCAGAGACTATCGTCGCCTTATCAGCGGTGTGTTTCTCGCGATTCCAGCACGAGGGGAGAATTGGATTGTAGGTGCACAATCGCAAGGGGGGCAGAAGCTGAGGTTGACAAACCAAAGCCACGGTGCGTCCCAGCTTTTTCACATGACGTCTTCGCGTTCCCGTCTCTGGCCTCCAGCCCACTAAGCACGTCCTGCATTTCCCCACGGGGATCGATCAAAGGCCTTGTTCAGATGCCCAGTCATCATATCTCGCTGGCAGGGAGGATAAGTCATCCCAGGCTGGTCTCGCCGTTTTGTCAGCTAGTGGCTCAGTCCGCTTTGCAGGGCTGATCCCGCTGATTTTCAGGCTGACATGCGTTGGTGATAAAATCGTTGTTAGCTCCTGCGTGCCTCCAGGTTGGGGTGTCGCATTGGTCAGTGGACTGCGTGTCCGTAGCATCGTGGTCCACCGCCTCTCCAGAACAGAGACAGGCTCGTTTTAATGCAAGGATTCCGTTGGTTATCGGATGGCTCCTTGGTATTGTACGTCGCCTTTGGTGCGTTGCCTGCATTGCGTCCCAGGGACGTATCCGATCGTCAAGAGACTAACAAGAGACTACATAGTTACGCGGTAAACTAGATAGCGGGTGGCTATCTCGCCCGGCCTCGGGCAGCCTTCGGGCATGCCTACCATCACTGATGGTCCTTTCTTTTTTTAACAATAATGTCCTCCAATGCGTTGCTCGGCGGATGTATGGAGGCTGTTAGCTGCCTACGCTCTGTGAGTGCTGGACCTCGCTCTGTGGTGCTGGATCTATACCCGAGTTTCAGCAAAACGGCCCTTTTTTCTGCGCATCGCATAGGCTGATTGCAGGGTCCACGAATTCCGGCGGGTCTTTATTCCAGCGTATGGTGCGAATCTACTCGTATGCATAGCAACATTTTTGCAGACTTTGTCTGTGTTACAAGGTCTGCACATACCGCTAGCCGCTGGTCGCGGCAAGTGCTTACTACTAGGGCCGCAGGCTGGCGAAGTCGTAGTGAAGGGCGGACCGTGTTAGCCAAGTGTGGTTATGAGGTGACCCGGCTCCGCCAATGTGATCGGGGTCGGCATGATCTAGAGATCCAGCTGCGGGGCGGGTGTGACCAAGTCGTGCGACAGTCGGTCTAGTTGTACTCAGCGAATGTATAATCAAATACACATGTGAGCAGGTTCCTACCCATCCGTCCAGGGAGGGCAGCGGGCAGTAGACATGGAAAACATATGACTCATCATTAATGACAAATTGATCCGAGGAAAGACCGAGACTTCTGCCCACTGCCCTCCCTAAGACGGCTGGCACAAAACATTTGTAAACAA
>SFCI01000457.1:0-21050 GCA_004681135.1 Hericium alpestre | reverse complement strand
TATGGGGCCCCTTGCCCCAGCTCCCATCCTTGGTGCGGACCGGCCTCGGAAAGTGATGTCCCACCCAAATTCGGACGTTTTGGGCATGGATTTTGTGCTGACGGAAGGCCAGAATTTGGATGCAACCTCTAAGCGGATATTCATGGTCCTCTACAAAGCCGATGCCATGAAGCGTTGCTATAACCCAACAAATTGATCGCCACCTTGTGGATCAACATAACTTACCAGTTGCCAGTAATCTACGGGTTGCGTCCTTTCTCCTCGTCGCACCAGCAGGTCAGTTGACACGTAACGCCGGCAACATCCCTTCATCAGGCTATGGCGCACACGAAAGCAGTACTTCCAGCCCGTCCACATACGGAGTGTCTGGGCCCTTCCAAATACTAGGACAGATAGGCGCTTCGGGCGCTCACGTATAAATGCCGTATCCCGCGATCCTTGGCTTCCTTATCGCCCTTGGTCCCATCTTCCTTGGTCGACCTGCTAGGTATACTTGACCTTGCATTCTGCGCAGTGACCGTCATGTCTTACGGTAAGCTTAACCATATATGCGCCAGCATACTATCTAAGGCTTTGTACGCTTCCTTTAGATTGGCCATCCGGGCCTGTACGGGGCTTGGCTTCCACCGCACCGCATTTAACGACGCGCGGGCTGTTTGGTCCCCGCACTCCGCTGCCGCCGCCCGTTGGAATAACACAACCAGCGGAAATAGCGCAGCTGAAGCAGAACATCGATTCGGCGCTCGACCGCCTGCACTCTAGCATCGAAGCTGCCTCGCGCGAGTCTGAGAAAGCCGCTCAGGCTGCGCAGGCGCACACGCTCACGGAGGCGCTCGCGTCATTCCGCGAACGAAAGGCGGCCTCAGAGCAGGCTGTGAGAAGGTTATTCGATCAGCGGGCCAGTGATGACGATGCCTTCAAGCACGTGTTGACGGTGCTCTTAGAAGAGCGGCAGGAGCGGGAACAACAGATTCAGAAGGAGGTTGATAAGGTGTTCGCTGATAGTGTGGAGTGCGTCGCCGGGCTCGAGCAGGCTCTGAAAGTGATCACTGATGAAGCAGAGGAGAACAAGCCGCGACGAGTAAGCCCATACTGACTTTCAAAGCCAATCACTGTTGTCTAATGCGTGTGTCAATAGAGTGCATGGCAACAGTTGCAACCAACTTTTCCGAGTGCGCCCATCGTCATCGCAGCCCCCTCGACGGCGCCGCAGCCCATCACGATCACCGAGTGCCAGTACCTGTCCGGGCCGGACTCTGACTTCTTTGACTTCTCGTCGCTCACGCTGCGTCCGGCGGATACGTGGAATGACGCTTCTGGTTCGAGTCCACAGGAAACGATGGACAGCCAGTCGTTCTCAGTCCCAACGATCTCGGAGGCATCCAGCCCGTCCGTGGTTATGCAGCCACCGCAACCCGGTCGGCCATTCGATCACAGACCGATTGGGGCGCGGGATCAGGATCTCTGGGATATTGTGCAGCTGGAACGCATCCTTGCTAGTCCTCACGGGAGCTGTAGTACTTCGAGCCCGGCATCAGCAGGGCAGAATGAGGGCAACCCTGCCCCTGTGCATGCGAATGCCCTCGAATCTACGCAGCCGCTTCCTTTCACAGTGCCGAAGCACGAAGATGTGCGATGTGCATAGTACGTTCTTTTAGGTGCATCCCCTTGCCACCAGGTGCTCATGGACTGCATCACAGCTGCAAGATTGAGATCACGGGGGCTAACTGGCAATGCATTACTTGCACAGATGTAAACATTTGTGTAGATTGCGAGGCCGCCGGTATCGTAGAACCGTTGCATGCAAAGCACACCTCCAGCCATTTCATGATGATGGTTGGTACTATGAGGCACTACATCTCTTCGCTTGCTAACTGTACGTCTCCAGCTGGATAGCAGCGCAAACTGGACGCCGCCTCAGCAGCAGCATAACGCAACCCCCGCAAGTACCAAAGCGGCGTCATCCCAACCACAGCCATCTCACCCGGTGCCAGTCCTGACCCCGCCTCCGGTCCACATGCGGATATCTTCCTCGGTGAACTCAGACGACTCAATGCCTTCGCTCGGAACAGTTTCAGATTCATCATTTCGCTCTTCCATGCACGACAGGCAGAGCCCGATACTCGCGCCTGCGCCCCATGTTGAGCGATCATGCAGCCGCGGGCGGCACATGCTACAGCAGCCACCGCGCTCAACGAGCTCTATTAGTATTTGCCCCTCGTCGCCGTCCATCCAGCCGCCGGCCCCGGTCAGGGCCCTGCCCGTCCCCAGCTCGCGTTCGCGTCCGTTGACGAAACCACAGCGAACGACTGTGCGTAGCGAGCATTACTCCCTGCCAGACAACCCTACGCCGCGACCGCTATCTACGCTCTTCGTGGTCCAGCAACCGCCTTGCCCGCTGGTGCCCAGCTCGCGCCCGCAGACCGTCATATCACGGAACGTGCAGCCTCCGACTGAGCGTAGCAACTTGCCTGGCAGCTCTGCGCCCTGGCTCCTGCCGCCCGACGGCACCACCAACGTGCGTGCCCCATCATCGGAGCCGCAGCCGCTGTACTCGACACGATCTGTGCATCGCTCGTCGCCCATCGTCCGGGAGCCGCCCTCCATCGTCCAGCAAGCGCCTAGCTCACCCGTCGCCAACTCGCGTCTGCAAACCGTCATAACGTCGAACCCGCGGACCTCAACAGTACACAGCGACTATTCCACTTCCCCAGACAGTCCTGCACCGCGGCCGCTTCCTGTTCTCTCGCCATGGCAACGCGTGCCCGCCGCGCCATCCAGCGGCGCACTGCCGTCCCCCATCCCGGCTAGTGCGCCGTGGAGTTACGGCTGGAACTATTCAACGCCATCAAGCTCGGTAGGGTCAGACGGCAGGCCGCACAGGCTGAGCACGATCTCTTCGAGGTCGTCGCAGAGCTCTATGTCGCCACTTTATGAGTCGGCGCCGCCCGTCATGATGCCGCCAGTGCAGCAACAGCCAGTGTTGTCACCCTGGGGACCTCCCACGCCACCGATAGTCATCCCGCCGCCTCAAGCAATGTACCCTCCGTACTGCCCGATCAATGGAAATGCCATGCGCGCCAGCCCTCAGCCGGAGCGCACGCTCAATGAGACACAGGCCCGCGTCTCACTATCTTGTCTGCATACACGTCTCGACCAGCTCAAGGACGATTTCCGGTTTCCGCCCCGCGTGGAGCTGATATTTGGCTCCGGCAATGTGATCATCAACGTCCCGACTGGTCCAGCCATACTCGACGGGCTTGCGCGCATGCCAATGGACACGAACCACATCGGGTTCGCGGAGCCGAGCAACTTGAACTATCCGCTCTACGACCACCTCAGACAGCTCCGCGATATCCTCGTCCGGCTGCGCGGTGTCAAGCATGCGTGTATGAACAAGATGTCAATTGCAGATGTGCAGACGGCGGTCGAGCGCGAGATCCAGCGCGTTGAGCGGTGGAAGGATATGGTGCGCGTTGCGGGGGCTGCGTGGATGCTTGAGCAGGCGGCCTGTATTAACGCGGCCGATGTGGAAGGTGCGCGCACACCATCGCCATCGTTCAATGACGGCCCTACGCCGCTCTACCCCTACCCCATTCCACCGCCTATGCCTCCGACACGGCCTTTGACAGCATGCAGCGACTCCTCAAAATCGTCCCACTTTGTGCCGCAGTCTCAAGGTATTGTCCCACCGGCCCCTATGCCATTCTTTCCCCCGTCGCCGGGACGGATCCCAGCCCTCACCTACTGGGGTTGGCCCCAATCGAGCGTGTGGGGTGGCATCAACGCTCGGTCAAAGCGGCGCGAGCTTCCCCCTCTGAGTCCATCACAGGCGCGCGACGCCTTGGAGTACGTTCACGCGCAGCTCGCAATCCTCAAAACCCAGTTCTTCTTCCCCTCCATAGTGGACATACGAATCGGCTCGAGCACCATGGCGTTCTCGGTTCCGACAGTCCCTAACCCGACGGCGCTCGACGTGCTCGCACAGCTGCCGCTGGACAATAGCCGCATCTCGTTTCCCAAGGATACCAGTAACAATGGCACGTTCCAGTCGCATCTGGAGCAGCTCGACGAAGTATTGAGCACGGTGCATGGTATCAAATGCATCAAGCCTGATGCAGTTGCCGAGCACCGCTCGCGTGTGGAGGATGCGGTCTCGGAGGAGATCGAGCTCATCGAGCGGTGGAAGCGCATGGTGCGTGTCGCCGCCGCCGCGTGGCTGGTCGAGCAGACGGCCGGTATTAAGGAGTCTGTGTCATAGGAATATCCGGAGTGAAAACAATATACCAGAAGAAATGCACTACCACTTGTATGCTAGATTTGTTTCGGTTGTACAGTATACCAAGATGTATGAGATGTATGGTATGGGACGATGCTTTCAGTAGGAAATGCACACTATGAGCGACGTATATAACAAAGCGAGATGATATCGCGAGACGAGTAGTTGGCTATCAAAAAGGAATATTGTCGTCTGGGCGAGATACTATCGTTCGAGATGCCTGTCAAGAATTAGAAGATACCGATAAGAGAACTATACCACTTCAAAAAAATAAAATGAGAAGATGAAACGAGGACTAAAACGAACAGATATACCAATAATATGTATTAAAAATGCCTTGGCTTGCCTCAGGTGAGGTCTATCATCACCGACACGTCCGACATGTCTACAAGTCCACTCTCTTGCGAGGATGTAGGCTCAGGGATATATCGCCGGCCGCGAAGCGAGTCCCGCTGGGACATCAGCTTCTGCGCCTGAACTGAGTGCACCGGTCTGGGTAGAGGACGGCGAGGAGGGCCATCAGAGTCGCTGGATAGATCGATAACGTCGGGATCCACGAGAGGTCGCGCAGGTATAATTTGTGGAGGGTTGTGTTGTGAAGTACTAGGCTGCAGCTGCACAGGTATAGTATGGGTTCGAGAGGTGTGAGTCGTCTTGCTCTTCTTCGCAGGGCTCGCAATCTGTGGTTCAGCAGATCGTGCTGGAGGAACACTGGCACTGACTGTGGGAGCAGAGATGGATTGACGTGGTCGTTTGGTGGTGCTTGCAGACGGAGTGGGTCTAGGTGCCTGAGTGACGCCCATGACCCGACCGCGAGGTTCGGCGTCATGGCTGGGGCCAGCCCGAGGAGGGTTGTTGTCATCCTCCGAGGCGCTGAAGTCGAACGTGAAATTCGCCCGATCAGTCCGTCGACCCGGTGCTCTGCCTCTGATGGAACGCCGGGCGCGAGAACTTGAAACTGTGGCGACTATAGACCTTTGAGAAGATCCCGGAGCGCTGTTGGAATTTCGTGAAGGAACGTCTTCATCGTCCGAGTCGGCAAAATCGTAGGTGAAATTCGCTCGATCCGTCTGACGGCCACGATTTTTGCCTTTGGAATGGGCATGACCAGCGGGCCGCGATCGTGCGGAGTTCTTAGCATTTATTGATGTAGCAGACCTTTCGAAATTGATACCCATTATGTTGTCGAAAAAAGGGTCCTAATCATCCCGAGGAGGCTCCACAGTGTGATCGGATAGCGGTAGATGATCGTAAGTTGCGGCGACGGGCGCCGAGCTGGATGCGATTGTACGAGGATGGACAGGACGGCGAGAAGATGATCCCACAGGTTGAGGCATAGTTTGGACGGACGGTGGTGCGAACAGGATACGAGGTGGCTGAAGAGGCGGTGGTATAATTGATGGCCTCGTCTGGGGAAGAGGTAGACCGTCCTCCGGTATCAGCATATCTGGATCATCTGGATCGGGGAACCAGAACAAGAAACCCTTTGGTGTTGTCGGTAAGGAATGCTCGTTTGGCGGCGGGCTCCTTGGAGGGAAGTTTGTGCTTCGTGACACAGGCGCATCGCGAACCGAGCTCTGAGATGACGTCGTCCCGCGTACGACGGGGATTTGGGATGTACTAAATGCTGGTCCAGGAAAATCTTCCATATCCTCGTCCGAAGGGATTGCACGGGCCTTGCCTTTGCCCTTCGCTTTGCGAGACCTTTTGGCTGCCTCGTCGGCTTCGTAGTTCTGAATTAGCTCGGGGTGCACTTGCTGAATCATACTTGCAGGCAACCACATTCTCATAACGCTCTCCGGGTCAGGTGGCAACTTTGATGGACCCTTTGGCGCTCTCCTCTGCGACGAAGGCACGAAGTTGACGTCGAACAGATCGTTGTTCTGGCTAGAAGATGCGGATGGTTCAGGCCGCTTTCCCCGGATGCCTTTCGGGCTAAGGAAACCAAGAGAGATGGGCACAACTCGATGCGATACTCCAGAATTCGATCAGTGGAGACGTGTTTGCGAGACCCGACTATCTCCATCTTGAGCGCATTCCTGTCAATGGTCGTCGGGTTTGGAGCTTCAGGCCCTTGATTAACAAATGCTTCTCGCCGACGATCCGCGCCATTCATGTCGAGACAACGTCTCACAAAAGCTTCTGGAGTCCCCACCGCTTCGTCTACGGACGGCCTGAGTGGACCACGGATGGATAGATCCCGCGACCCAGCGTTTATCCGCTTTGTCTTCTCCTTTTCATCTGCCTCGAGCGCTGCACGTCGGAGGATATGCATTACCGCTGCTTCCCATATGAGATCGCGGAATCGCTTGATGATCGCAGACGCATGGCCCCATTCACCAAAATGAGTCTCGCAAAAAGCAGCTAGACGCGCAAGGCTCATATCACCGGTATCGCGTATTGCTCCGCCACCTTGGCGACTGATCTGCGCACTGGTTACCGGGTATATGTAGAACTCCAAGATATCCCTTGGTGGAAAATTCGCCGGCAGAACGCAAGATGGGCATCGCTTTGGCAAGAAACCACGGGAGTTTGTGCGGAGCTCCAGATGAACGTCTTCCCGCCATTGAGCTAGACGGGTGTCTTCCTGTGCCCGAAGATCAACTATTTCTAACAGGCGATCTCCAAAACCGCAGCGCGCCAGGCCGTAAGCAATACCGGGACCGAATCTTTCAACACCACTGCACAGCTAATGTCAGAACGGCAAGAAAGTCCAAGGGAAAATAAGGCACATACATCATGATAATCGCCCCCAGACAATAAGGCTATTAACACCAGTCCAGCTCTGGTCAAATGGACTTGCGGATGAGTTCGCACAGCATCTGCGGTGCACATCATGGCATGATTCTTGCTTGCTTTTCCATCAAGGTCCATGGCGGGGTTCGCTTTGTTCCCCGTAAGTCTAAGACCAGGACTGTGGCAAATATGAGTCAGAATATCTCTTTTAAGGGAGATCGGTCTTACTTCTTGATTATGGTCAAAGCGCCAAAAACGAGCGCATCCACGTCGTCAGTCAATACGGCATCGATGACTCCCGATTTATTCAAATGCGCGAGTTCTGCTTCAGCTTCCCCGGGGGCCTACGGTTTGTTTTACAATGAGCTACTAAGATGGAAGGAGCGGGAAGAATATACCAGTCTCCATTCGATGCCAAAGATCTCCAGAAGTTTCTTCATCCCCGCCATTAGATTGTGGGAGCCGGACTTCCCCATTTTGCTCCCTCTCTTGATCTTTGGACGCTCGTGACCATCGAACACGAAAAGGAGCGAGAAGGGCAACTCTGCCCAATCCCTAAGCTG
Source organism: Hericium alpestre (assembly GCA_004681135.1). Classification (NCBI taxonomy): domain Eukaryota; kingdom Fungi; phylum Basidiomycota; class Agaricomycetes; order Russulales; family Hericiaceae; genus Hericium; species Hericium alpestre. The sequence goes on along the minus strand of SFCI01000457.1, from coordinate 13,472 downwards.
CCGGAAGAAAAGTAGACGCAGCTCCGGATTTTCTCCACCCTTGCTATAAGCAGCGTGCTTGAACCAGATGCTGGCATCTATGCCGACGCGATAAGTGCGTTTACCTGACCCATTATCTTCGAAGCCATTCACCACAGCGAGATGAGCAAGTGATCGTGACTGGCCCGCTTTGCCAATGATCTGGAAATGCCAATCAGCACTTGATACGCGAAAACATTGGCGCAATAGTGCTTACATCCCAGAGGCCTGACACGCCCATGATCACCGAATGGGCTTGGTCGAAGGTCTGAAGAGCAAAAGATGTCGGCGTGCGTGGGCAAAAGCAAGGAGGGAGCCTTTTGTCAAGCGGCACAAATGGTGTTCAGAATCATTGTTCAAGTCGAACAAAGTCAAACGCGTCTGTCACGTACCACGTGATCGTGATACTGCGCGTTGGTGGCCGGTTCATTGTCACTGTGGTCCCACTGTGTCGCGCACCCCTCGCACCCTTCTCGAGCCTAACAAGCATCACCACATGGTGTTTGATGGTTCGTAAGTATCTACAGCGCAACATGGAATGGCCCGCCACCCAGATCGACGCTGCCGGGCAGAGGAGTCTGCTGCATTATACTCTCGCCGTGACCTAGAAGTTTATAAGCATGGACTCTCATTAAGGACTCCTTCAAGATATTGATCCCCGATTACAACCATGCCCTGCTTCTTTATCACCATCGACATTCTAGAGTAATTCTTTATTGTAAAGTCCGTCAAGCATATTGAATGTCCCGCCTGAAAGCCATTGCCCAAATCTAATGCGCGTCCACATCGCCCTCCTCTTCATCGTCAACTGACAAGCTCGATCCTTTCTCAAATAAAAATGATAATGTACCTCCGGGTACAACATCCACAGGCACGGAAGACGATTGATCCGCTCCGAGGAAATTGTCCAAATCCACGGCATCCAGCAGAGATGTTATCCGCGCTTTGGAGCCATTTGCCTGTGCTTCAGCGGGAATGATGACGCTGGCATCTGGGGTATAGACCAGTCTCCGCAAGATGTCATCGCCTATACGATCCCTTGCCCCAGGTCTTAAACAGTTTATATGAGTCCATTCTCCAAGCGCAGCCAACTCGGCCCGTTTCTTCTTCATATACTATGGAAAGATTGTGAATTCAGCGCGAAGTGGCTGAGCCAACTGGCGAGCTCACCGCCTTATCCGTCTTCTGAATTTTCTCTGCTTTCACTTGAGACGCGACGACGAATCCAACGGTGTTGTCACTGTCATCGTCCTCAGACACCGAGCCGTCGGATATGTCTTCTATCTCCGTATTCACTGCGCCGGCGCCACCGCTACCTTGATCGCAGGGGCATTCGAGAAGGTCATGCGTATGACATGCCGTTTGGGGATGTATGGTGAAAATGTCTCGCAGCTGAAGAAAGTGGTTGGAGTGCGGATCGTCGGTGAGAAGCGCTGAAACTTACTTCTTTATGACTGAAAGTATCGGACTTCGATGCCGATTTACCCTGTGGGATGCCTGTGTCAGAAAAAAATTCTACGACAAGCAACGGATGCGGTCACATTTCCCATAAGCGCTAGTTCATAAAAGTCAAGCTGAGTTCACTCGGACGATAGATTTGACTTACTGCTGCTGAGTCCGAGTTTCGTTACTTGGCGCTGGTAGATCTTCTCTGTCCGGGGGTCAGGACAATGTTATCCGCAAATTTGTCCCACGTACCATCGATGGTTCCAGCGGTTAAGAAACGGTAGATGAAGACTTCTCTCTTCTGACCATCTCTGCAAAAGGCTTGTTAGTCGTCACCCAGCTGACTTCCGGAGCGGAGAGCGTACCGATGGATTCGGGCCATGGATTGGAGATCATGGCTATATTCCGCAATAGTCAAGCAGGTTCCCAGCATGCAGGGATACCGTCCAGTCGTACCTTGGATTCCAGTCAGAGTCAATGAGGCACAATCGTGAAGCGCCAATGAGATTGAGTCCAACCCCGCCTGCTTTGGAGCTCAGCAAGAACACGACTAGCAAGCGGTTCAGGGCGATTTCAGCGGAGGGTCTCATGAGGTACAAGAAAAGTTGAAGCTCACAGCAGCGCTCTTGCGAAGTCTTGTTGAAGGTGTTCACATGCTCCTGTCTCTTAGCAGTGGGCGTTTGTCTATAATAGAAGGATCAACACCACGATGTCACCTTCATCTAGAAAGCGCTGACCCGTCTAATCGAAGATAAGTGTACGATTTCTTCTTGCAGAAGGCTTCGAGGATATTGAGGGTTGACGTATAGTGGGAGACGAGGATACACTTTTCTTCTGTATTCTGCAGGCGGACTTCGTCACTATGAGAAAGACAGAAAACGTGACCATTTACCTTGCGAATGGCTCTGAGTAGATTGGCGAGCGCAGCCAGCTTTCCTGAAAGAACGAGCGTCGATAAGTGGGGTGGAATCCATGGTCTCATGAGCACGAACCGCTTAAAGATACATCCTCAACTTGAGCTCTGTCGGGTAATAGCTTCACGGCCTCCTCTACGACCGTCGTTCTGGCTCTGTTGTCTACGCCTTCCCTTACTTTAGCTCTCGCCTTATCGGCCACAGCTTTCAGCAGTATGGGACTGTTGCTGATTTTTGTAAGCATATTGATAAGGGCCAGCGATTCCGCAGCGGAATCTTGGATGATGTTGTCGAGTTTGTCTGGGTTTAAAATTTTCGAGAAGATGGACAATTGCAACTGAGTAGGCGTCACAAAAACTACATATTCGTCTGTGCTTCGATATCAGAGGGTATAAAACGGGTAGATAAATGGCGAGAGGCTGACGTTTTGGGGGCAAGTAACTCTTCAGAATACCAGCGTCTCTCCTTAGAACAAAGCTTCGCGAAATGGCTTGCAGCTATTTTTGCACCGTCAGTACGGAGCATAGTTTCGCCTACGGCGACCTACTTGGGCAGAGCGGCTCTCGCCGACTTCAGCTTCTTTGATAGAGCACCCCGGAACCCGACTACGCAGAATGGGGACCTCATAAACTCGGCGGAACGTATTGTAATCATCTGGGGATCAAGGTGAGCCTTGGAAGTCTCAGTGTTGCTGATATTTACCTAGCAAGCCAGGGTTACAGAAATCGGCCTAGAAAAGATGCGTTAGGTAATGCCTTCTAAGGGTAAAAGCCTGGTACCATAGAGTGGAACTCGCTTAAATCATTTTGTATCGGCGTGCCGGAAAGGATTATTCTCTTCGGGGTTCTGAGTGCCTCGAACATGGTGGAAGTTTTATTATTTGCGCCCTTGAGCCGATGACCTGTCGGTTGGAGGTCGCATATACCCACATTCCGAAGAATCAGGCGCACATACCTTCATCTGCAATGATAAGGCCGATCGGAGGACTAGTTGCCTACATTAGTCCTCGAGGATACACCGCAAATTCACAGGGTAACCTACTTGCAATACGCCAAATCACCGCTGCCACGAACCATCGATCAAAACGCGATGTTGATCGATCGGACTCATGCACGTACATAACAGTGCGAAGTCTCTCATAACCAATGATGAGGACCTGGTGAATTCTCCTGTCCGAGCGTGCGACGTGTCAGATGAGAGAGGGTTTTTAAGAAGAGCGGCAGAGCTGACTAACGTATTGATGAATTGTTTAATTGTCGACTTGTCCTTGTCCCCGGTGAAGACGCCGACCCGATCGCGGCCCAGCCTTTCATGAATGAGAATTATTTTGAGAGATATGGCGATAGATATACCATTTATGAAACTCGTTCTTCCAATTCTGCAATGCGAAAAATCAGAGGTGAGAGGGCCCAAAATATCCCGATTGCTCGAGACGCACGGTTATGAGAGAGACTGGGCAAACAATGAGGACCTTGCCGATCACAGGGCCAGCTCCAGCGTACGGATTTTGCTCTGCAGTTCGTCGGTAATTGAGACCTAACAGATCGAGAGAGCGACCGCTACATACTGAGTAAAGTCCACACCAGGGAAATGGTCTGGAAGATTTATTTCAACAAGGCAAACGCCGGCAGTGCCGAAAGTACCCATTACCTGGAGAGTTTTGCCCATTCCCCTACGGAGATAGACGAGTAAGCGCTTAACTAGCGGAAAGGCAAGAATCCCTTCTTACATCTCATCAGCGAGAATGCACCCTTGCCCCTCGTGTCTTCGCAAACCCATGACACATTCGTACATGAATCGGACGCCTGTTGTGATCAGAAGTGGTTAGTATGCGGGTGCCCTAGCAGCCTGGGTCGTACCTTCTATCTGGTGCGGCCTCAAGCGGCGCGCCAGTATGGGGTCTACCACCACAGGAACCACGGGCAGGTTTCTGAATGGAATTTAGCATGCGGTCCTTCAGCGCTTTCGCGATAGGAACGACCCACTTCTTGTTGAACCTGTTCATGTGTTCCTGTGTGGGCGCCTTCAACACGATCGCGCCTATAGCTTCAGGGTCATGTCTAATCTCAATCCGATTATCTATCAACACCTCAACAGCCTCATTGGAGAGCTGAGCACGTACAGTGGCCCTTTGGGTTTCGCCTTCGGAGGCGGCTTAGCGTAGAATGAAGACGGCGCAACATATTTCTTGGAACTGGATGGCGAGTTCTTGATAGGCGACTCCGGCGTATCAGCGCTCAGCTTTGGAGCAGATGAGCTAACATGCAAGACGGATGTATCCGCGAACGCGATGTCGCCGTCATTGTGAGCTTCGGCTTCGAGGGATGAGCCCGTAATCTTAGGCAACTGTGAAGACGGAACTTCGGCGTCTAGTTCTATCTCCCGGCCTCCAATGAATGCCTTTTGACCTGAATGTGGTCGCGATCCCTCCCACGTCTTGGATCCGAGACTAATCTCGAGCGTCAGAGAATCCCTAATGAGCATACATTATTCAAATACCCCACATTTTTCCGCTCTCGGAGACCAACGTGAGCTTCCCGCCGCGTTGAATGACGAATGCGTCGCCGTCCCACGTCTTGTGTTTCTTCTGTTGCGGCCTCCTCCTGCATGATAATCCCCGTCATTATCGGATGCCGGAAGATCCGGTAAAAAAAAAAAATTTGGACTAACCAGTTAGCAGTCCAAAATGATTCTGATGTGCTTGCACCTGGTGACGATGATGGATGCAGGGACGAGGACTGGGATGGCCGAGATATGAGATTGACCGGCTCTAGCTCCACATATTTTCGTTGAGAGCTCGAGGCCGCTGGCTTCTGCACCACCTTTGAGGCGTTCAACATAACCGGCTTCAAAGGTACAAACTTCTTGGTCAAAGAGCCCGAGTTTGACATGGTCATAGAGGAGAGTAATGCTGGACCACGGCCGAAACATTCTCCCGACATATATTCAGACTGAGGTATTGCACGGTCTATCTCCAGTTCTTTATTGCCGACCGTGAGGTTGGTGCCCTCGCTGATACCTTGTGAGCCAACCTTGCCTGACGTGAGTCTGAACGGGTAATGAGTGTTACATGCTGAAAGAAGGAGCATATAGCGAGGAAATCGCGCGCATACAGTTTACCCTCGAGGTCGAGGAGCGTAGCTTTGGGTCCGCTGACGACGAGCACGCCGTCACCCTCCCAAGTCTTGTGCTTTCGAGCTTGCGGAGCCCTCCTATATTCAAGCTGTTAGGTCTCTGTCTTCTTCACGAAAAGACGCGCACCATTGAACCATCCAGTATTTGGCCCCACTGTCGCCGCCACGCCCGTCTGCGATGCCGCCGCCGGTCGCTTGTCTCTTACGCGGCGCCTCCAGGTCATGACCATCAGACTTGCGTTTTTGAGCGCTTGATGACTGGGAGAGAGATGGATTCTGGAACGCCGGCATGAAAGTCTAAAGGATATGCTACGTGCACGGAGTGAGACGACTCGGATGATGAGCGCCGCGCAGAAGTCGCGCAAGTGTCTCTCGACGCGTCGCGACGCGTTATCGTGGGAATCATGACAAATCACCCAAAAAATCCTTCAGGAAACATTGGGCGCTAACAGCGGGCGCTCAGATTACTTACCTGCAACGATCGCTCGCCTAAGCCAGTCTTCTGCTATTCTCGATTGATCCTCGATCCCTTCTGGTGCGGTGTCATAAATGCTGTTAAGTGTCTTTCGTCTGACCTTTTCTGATTCTGAGCTTTCGCGCAGGTGGCCATGAGGGCTCCGTGGCACTAGCGTGGACGTGTTTAACGCCATCTCAGTGTGCTCGGGACTAGTCACTACAGCGCGCTCTGCGCTTCACTCGTCTGTCCGCTTACTGTTCACCAGACTGCGGAGCGCTCTGCGGGGTGTTAACTTATGTGCAGGGCTGCTGAGCAGTTCCATGCGGATCCTGATCCCATCCAGCTATTCGCGGGACGTCCACTAGCGACAATGGAGTGTCGGCCAGTTCTGTACGACGATTCCCCTTCAAGATCATATAACCCGAGTTGTGCACTTGGATCTACCGTAGGGCCGCCTTACATTTGTGCATATGTATCCCGTTGAAGGTTGAAACGCACCGTACATTCTGCTTATGTCCGCGAAACACCCCGCTCTTTTCCCACTGTACCGCCTCCAGGGTTCAACGCCGTCCTGCGCGCCATCCGACATGAGCGTGGCACTGTGACCTGGGCGCCAGAATTATGTCGCTCCGCCATCGGAATACGCTCATTCGATCCGACAGACGTCTGTTCCGCTCCGTCGCCTCAACTCCGATCAGTCCTGAACCACGGACGTCAAGACTGAAGTGGGACACTCGATCCATGGGTGATCCGTATTATCTAGCAGTTCTTTGTTCCTTTAGAATGTACAGGCGCATGACAGGCTTCTTCTGTCGATTATTATGTACCTACCACCTTCTGTTCTGTCCATGGCGGGGTCGGTCGGTATCAAGGACCGTCGAGTCCCTGCGATGATGGTGGTTTCCGTTATTCCTGGCGATGTATCTGCATTCGACATGCCGAGAATCCTGATAAGAAAGAAGATTTGCTTACCGCTGCAGCCAAGAAGAGTTATGATCAGGCTCATCCCCGTACCCTGCATGGACAACAATATTCCGGGCCCACTCCGCGCACGGCAGCAAAACGGGCGGCACAAACCTTCTCGGCCCTGATGCATCGCGAATAGGCGCCAGTCGAATTTCGGCGTAGAACAGATGATATGGAGAACGACGGGGTGCTAATCGTACACAACGCAAGAAAGAGGCCAGTACTTGCAACGACCGCACCGGGCGATGTATGTGGTATATCGGGACTGGGGAAAAATGAATGATCCATGTCGGCGGGCAAAGGCAACCGTTCGACCGTTGAACGGGGCCGGCATGCCAGCATGAGACCCCGACCCTCTTCAACGCCCGAATAGGTCTGAGAGTGATCTCATTTCGCTAGCCTGCCAAACCTTACAACTCGCCGTACACGGGCTTGCCGTCCAGCGCCGTAGCTACTACCTCGGTCTCCAGGATCTCCGCCGCGGGGACGGTCATGATGTCCTTGGACAGCACGACGTAGTCTGCGCGTTTGCCTGGCGTCAGCGTGCCCAGCTGGTCGTCCGTAAATGATGCGTAAGCGGGATCGATCGTCATGCCTGCAAATGGGAACATGAGCCGCCGCGCGGCGCGCTAAGAACGGTATGGGCTACGCACCTCTGAGCGCCTCCTCTCTCGTTAAGCGTTGCTCAGGGAACCTGAGAGATTATAGCTGTGAGCACGCGGCACGCGGAAAAAATCGGTGGGAAAACCTACCAGCCGTCGGGCCCTTGGGGGGAGGTACCATCGGGCGCTACTCGGGTGATAGCTGCGAAGAACCCATACAAGGGGTTCATGGTCTCAACTGGGGCGTCCGAGCCAAAGGTGATCCTGGCCCCATGGTTGATCATGGAACGGAAGGCATACAGGAGCTTTACTCGTTCCGGGCCCTTTCATACGAGTTGGTCGTGGTCGGATATGTAGGAACGGATGCTGCTCACCAGGCGTTGTTCACCGAACAGCATGTCGCTTGTTCTAGTTAATGAACACGATAAGAATGCGTGTTTTGAAAACGGAAGGGACAGCTTACGCATGAGTTGGCTGGATGCTAGCAATGACTGGACATCCTTTATTAATTAAAGGACGGTTATCGGATGTAGGAGGAAACGAACCGCCGAGCTTCCCTAAACGTTCCATATCGACATGGCGTATGATCTGGGCGTGCTCGAGGCGCGGCCGTAGAGCTGTCACATTGATTCCCTTCAACGCATGCTCGAAGGCATCGATGACCAAAGCGTTCGCCCTGTCGCCGATGGCGTGGACGTTCTGGAAAGCGGCAGGTGAAATTAAGCCTGCAGGAGATAGACTATGACGTACCACTTGCCACCCGTCACGTAGGAAACGCGGAATCCATGCATTTAAGACTTCGGGCTCGATACGCATGAAACCACGTGTGCTGGGATTGTCGGTATAAGGCTCGAACAACTATCAAAGAACCGTTTGAGCATATGCAACGGGCTTGACTGGGCAACATCACGTCAAAGGAACTTACAGCTGATCCACCGGAACGCAATGCGCCTGCATCATGTGCGTAAGTATACTAGGCCGTCGCCGAAAAAGAGACATCGCTTACCATCTGCGAAGATTTTGACGCTGCGGGCCGTGAAGCGTCCACCAGCGGCACCGATTATGGGCTGGACTTTATCGCCCCAATATTCGGCCGTTTCGTCGAAATAGGTCATGCCGTAAATGCGGATCTGAAACCGTCTCATTCTGTGAATACCGGGATGGTGATGAAGTCAGGATAGACGCACGGGAAGCTTGTCTGCAGCCGCGAGCCTAGGGGACGGTTTAATAAAGCGTACATAACACCGAAGTGTATTAACTCACTCTTTAAAGAACTCCAGGGACTTCGGATCGAAGCCGGCATCGTGAATGGACGTAAGTCCGAATGAGAGGGCGTCGTCTGTCACGAGCTTGAAGCGTTTCTCCAGGTCTTTCTGGGTCGGAGGTGGGATAGGAACTAGGTACTGCGCATTGTCGAGGAAGCAGCCTTGAGGAATTGGATCGTGAGACATGCTTATATGCACAGGATGAACATTCAATCGCCTACCGGTTGGCTTCCCTGCGGCATCCCGCACGATGATACCGCCCTCGACCTCATCGGGTATAGTCAGGATATCAAGGATTCTTGAGTTGACCCAGATAGCGTGGCCATCCTTGCTTTGTAAAACAACCGGACGGCTTCGAATGACAGGGTCGACATCAAGATCGGCCTAAACAGAACGTCATCTTCCTGCAACAGACACTTCGAATTCCCAGGTACGCACGGCCGTGGGGAATTCCTGAATAGGCCACTGGGTGTGGTCCCATCCCCATCCTTCAACATACTTGTGTATATCGGCCTGTGTATCCTCGTCTGTAAGAATGAAACGCCGCACAGCAGCAACGGCGTCTATAGCAGCGCGAAAAATGCTCAGTACTGACTCGTTTCGTGCTTCGCACGAAACATGCCTACCTGGAACAGTTTTCGCGCTCTCCAGTGGAATCAGCCGGCTGGCGCCATACTCCAGCATGTGTGCATGTGAGTCTGAAGCATTCTGATGAGGCGTCATGATTTCAACATTGAATATTTAGCGCTAACCGCTCATGCCAGGGACAACAATTGATCCCGATTTGATGAATCGTATCTCCAGGCGGGGTCGGACGAATTGGTCTGTGGGCATGTTGAGGTAGATGAAATCAGGGGACTGCCAGTAGCGATGGACTTCCTCTAGCTCGGACGGACATGCATGAGCGACGTGTCGCGCGAGTCGCGCAGTTGGACTCACCTAGCGATCCGATATATTCAATCCTCTTGTCCAGCACTAACATGCATTGCACCTGCGGTCGGTCCGGGTCGACCGTATAAATCATGGCCCCATCCTTCGAGCAGAGGGCGTAGGCATCCGTGACGAATGTGGGCCTGGAACGGAAGTAGATGAGGTAGCATAGCGCGAAAGCTGCTGAGAGGAAATAAAGCAGCCTAGTCAAGAATTTCGAGTTCGAAGGGTGGGGGAACGTCGGGGCAGTGGTCTTGAGCTCATCTGCCTTGGGGAGGGGAGCCTTCCCTAAGGACGGGGAGCGGTTGCGTAAATCAGACATGTGCTCCAAGCTGTGCGCACAGGTGGCGGGGAGATGGGACACACCAAGCGAAGGCAGACGGACCTGCTTTTATAACGGAAGGTCTGTGAAAAACTGCCGATGGATGTACAAGATTGGACAATTGGAATACTGCGAGAATGACAAGGCTGAAATTTTGGGGATCTACAGGAAGGGGATCGAGTTGCAGGTCCGAGGCGCTTACTTTTCGGCGCTTTCCCTTTCCTTCGGCGCCTCTCTCCGGATCCTTGGTCGTCGTGTCACGCGTCTATCCGCGTCCATTGCTGTCTCAGCATCTTATGGTCCACAGCTTCGAATTCCAGCTTTCTCGAAACTTACTGGTCATTCTCGCTTGTAGCTCAACCTGGCAAGCATCGGAACATCATTCCCTGCTGATGAGCTCGAGGCTCAAGCTCGAGCGGAGGTATTTCATTCCGGGTTGGCTTGTGAGGCCGTCGGGTCCGGGGAACGTTATTAGCGTTGCCTGGCACAGGCCTCGCTTGGGCCGTCGCTAGCAAAGGATATAGCGTTGATAATCGTAGATTCGGACTCGCAGGTGATGTAGATGTATATCGAGCAATACGTACGTGAGCAGAGCGGGACCAGTGGACAAAGAAGAACGTCCTGGCAGACTTCGAGATCGACTACACCAGAAAAGTCTATCTTGAAGCATAGGCAGCCCATCTGAGGAGCGTCCGAGATCTGATGTTCGAAGTACATGTCGGGGGAAAGGGCGACCGTATAGGACCGTATACAGCGAGACGCTCAGCAGCATATTGTAAGCGACTGACACGTGGCGCTTGTTCTCTAGGCGCCCGCGTCACTGGCCAGCGTTCAGCCACGTCTGTATCATCTAACGTTCACAGCAAGCATACTCTACAGAGCTCTACAGACACAACTCGCTCTGCATTCTGGCGGTCTCTAGTGCTCACCATTGTCGCCGTCGTATCTGGCATCCTCGAGAACCATGCCCGCCACCGACTTTCTACGTCCAGGATTGCACTCGTTAGCAGGCAGCGTAATTTCGCATCGCGTGTTACTCTATACTCTCTTGTCTGGGATCGCGCTCTCTGTCATCATCGGAAATGCGCTTCAAACGCATAGTAACTTCTACTCGGTCACTGTGTATCTTTCAAAGAGTGGCAGGAGTGTCCTGGTGAGCAGTGACCGCTTGCTAGTCAGCTCTCTCGCTCAGCCATTTGTGTCTGCAGGTGCTCGCCAATTTCGCCCTTCTTGTGGCCCTATTCTTCGGGCGGGTGGTCCAACAGATATTCTTTGGCTCCCTGCGGGCGGTAGAAGTCGAGGTACGTATTTGGCGCGCTCCCACATACTTCCTTCGTCTGACCCTCCGTAGCGCTTGTATGATCGAATGTGGTTTTTTGTTACGGAATCTCTATTGGCATTCACTATCTTTCGAGATGAATTTGACATTCCTTTTGCCGTCATGTTTGGGTTTTTGTTGTTTGTCAAGTCCTTTCATTGGTTAATGGCAGATAGAATCGAATGGGTATGTCTTTGTGCAGCCCTCGTTTTTCCGTTGCTGAGCTTCCGTCAGATGAATCAAATGCCTTACCCTGGGCCTCCTGTCTTGTTCCATATCCGAATCAACAGTCTATTCTTCCTTCTCTGGCTTACGAACTTGGTCATGTTCGCTTTCGCCGTGGAAAGTATACTGACAAATGGGGTTGGGGCGATAGTCTTGTTTGCGAGCGAGGTAAGTGAGGATTCTGATCCTGTCTTCAGACTCTCAAACCCAGTTTTATCAGTATGCCATTCTCATGGCAAGCGCTATGAATTCAATGGCGAAGTACACCCTGGCTGCGTACGAATTCCGTCGTGCTGCTTCCAGAGGGGGTGAGAACGCGCCTCCGTGGGAGAACAAGAGCATATGGACGTTCTACGTCGATCTAACGACTGGTACGTACGTTTAGCGTGGATGTCCGCGGGCAGTAGTTCAGGATTGATTTCTAGATTTCCTGAAGCTCATCACGTACCTCACGTTCTTCACCATCATTATTACATTCTACGGAGTTCCATTGAATGTGGTTCGCGATGTCTACATCACCGCTCGGTCCTTCATCACACGTCTTCGTGACCTCCTTCGGTATCGCTCCGCGACCCGAAATATGGACCAGCGCTATCCGAACGCTACCGAAGAAGAGATGACGGCCATGAGCGACAGGACTTGCATAATCTGCCGAGAAGAGATGGTATTGCCAACTACTTCAGGACCCGCTGAACATGCTGCAGGTGCTCCCACACCTCCGGCGCCTCCACAGGACGGTCCAAACACGACGCCGAAAAAACTGCCTTGTGGACACATTTTTCACTTCCATTGCCTGCGTTCCTGGCTCGAGCGGCAACAAAGCTGTCCGACATGGTCAGGATCAGATTGTTGTCTTCTATTAATCACAGCTGATAAAATGACTAGCCGCCGTCCCGTACTCACGTCGCCACCAGCTGGCAGACAGGAGGCAGCAGGCGCTGTTCGCGGTCCTCAACCACCAGCTGCTGCAGGGAACCGACCCGGCCCTCCTGGCCAGCATGCTCAGGCTCTCAATTATCTTCGCGGCTTGTTCGGAGTCGCACAGCCCCAGCAACCCCCTCCACCACCACCATATGCAGCAGGCCAGCTGCCTCCTCCGCAGTTCCCTCAAAATTTTGCGTGGGGTCCAGCTCCTGTGCCGCAAGGCTTCGGTTATCCTCCTGCCCCTCAAGCCCCACAACATCTTGCCCCACCGCCCGTGTATCAGGGCTTTATTGGGCCAGGCGGTGTCTGGCACCCTTGGGTTGATCAGAGATATGCCAATCCGCCACCGCAGCAGGCAAATCAGCCAGGCGGTGCATCTTCTGGTGGATCCACTGAAGCCCCCGTCGTTCCTATCTCCCCGCCATCTACTCCGGGAGATGGCCCTACCATATCTCTGCCAACTCCGACGCCTGTCTCGACTCCTAGGGACGCAGCTGCTCTTGCCGCTCTGCGCAGGTCTGGTTCCAGTTCCTCCAACCCTCAATCATCTACAATGCCGGGCGCCTCCCAAAGCACCCCCGGAACAACACCGACGCCAACTATGGATGGCACAGGACCCAGTCCAACCCCCGCGAACACGCCTTCTGAAGCGTCATCTGCCCCTTCATCTGGACCACCACCAATCGCACCACCATATGGGCCAGCTGAGCGCCACGAACTTCCTCCACTGATTCCAGTGTCCGACTATCCATCAGTCATGCGGAACCTGCCCTACCCTATTCCTGGCTTTAATGGCTCGCCTCCAGTCTATCGAGGTCAGGATCCGTCCGGAGCGCGTCCACCTCAGCCTCCGGGCCAGTGGCCACCTCAACCCTCGCAGCCTGCAGGCATGGGCCAGCGCGCGCCTTCATCTGCGTCGGCCCTACGACCTGCCACGCCCGCCCATTATCC
>SFCI01000456.1:2298-21058 GCA_004681135.1 Hericium alpestre | reverse complement strand
GCTCTGAGGACTGTTGCGTTTTGAAGACATTCAACCCGCCTGAAATGCTCAAAAGTCTTCCTCGTGCTAGTGAGTAGGTGATACTTCCGGTCCTAGTAAGTTTTAGTACCTGCGGAGTACGGTGAGCGCAACGTGAGCGAGCAGAGCTCTGCACCGGGACCCTGCCGGGCCGGGCCGTACCTCCCTTTCTGGGAATATTTGGTCGCTACAAACAAAAAATCGTGCGACGCTGACTGCAGTTCAATATGCAAAGCACTGTAAGCTGCACTTGAGTTGCACAGCTCTTCTGTTCCGGAGTCGCCGATTAGGGTCATGCAGGGTCCTGCCTGAATCGTGTGGCTGAGGTCCGTGAACACGGTGAATGCACGACGAGACGGGTAAGGTGCCAAGCCGCGAGCCGTGGCTGCGTAGTGACACTGCCGCAGGGCAAGCTAGTACAGTGGGTCTTGCACTTCCTTCCCTCTTCTTCGTCTACCTATAGCTAAACGCTTCGTTTCGTTGGTACGCTTTTATACAGCTGAGATTAGCCTGACGAGTTCTTCTTATTCAAGTCGTGCATTATGGCCCGGGGATTTTTTGGTGGCATCTGGTACTGGATCTTCCAGCGGCCTCGATTCTGTTGCTGCTTGCCTGTTCGCGCAGGTGTCATCGTCATGGCCTTCATCAACCTTGTTCTCTCTGCGTTCTTGTCCATCATTGTTTGGTATGAAGTAGCCAGTGCGTATCGTCTCGGATGCCCGGAAATCCTTTCAACTCATTCCCACACAAAGGCACTCCTCAGCTCACCGGAAAGGAGCGTGGATCTTTCATTGCAGTCGGTGTAGTGGAAACATTACTCGCTCTTCTCTCCGTCCTTGGGTATGTCTCCCGCATCTGAATCTTTGTCGTCACTAATGTACTTCCAAGGTTTGTCGGCGCGATTGTTCGCAAAGTCACTTTCGTGGCGGCGTATTGCACTGCACTTTATGTTCACTTCATAATCAACCTCTGCGTTGCTGGCTATTTTTTGGCCCAGATTCTCCATGCTGCGCATTCCGACGCCGTTCAAGCCTGCAGAAATGCCATCCAAGATCCACAAGCACAAGATCAGTGTCTAAACCTGCTTGGTGTTGCGAAAGGACTATATGCAGCAATTGCTTCCATTTTACTTCTTTTTGAACTATGCAAGTGCAACTTCTGTAAATATCCACGATGGACTCAGCTCACCACCTTGCGATATTCAGACGGCGCCATCATGGCTACTCGATATGTTCACCAGGTTAGGTCGGAGAAGCACGACGCACGTCGACCCTTGCATATGCGAGGCGACAGCGACGCGCAACGACTCATCCCTCCAAGTTACACCGCATACAGCGATCCAGTTACTGGCACTACGCTATACGATCCATATGATGAAGAGCACACCCGTTTGCGTCCTATGTCGACATCCATGGATAACCGTGCATCGACTCTCAGCCATTACTCCTATACCACTGGTGACGAGACGGCCTTATTCGAGGCCCGTGACATGCATTCCAAGATGTCCGATATGAATGTCATTCGGTATACGGATGAAGAAAAGGGACACGAACACCGGACAAGTGGGGTACCTGACGCAGTGACTGTTGGCTCCAGTACACCGAGAACAGTGCAAGAGGAGGGTTCATTTACTACTTTGACGGGGTCTCACTACAGTAAAGAGGATGCTTATACTCCTGTACATAGTCGAGATCGACTTTGATAAATTCTGGGGCCTAGCTTCATACCTCTGTATATTTTTGTGTACTTACTTTACAAGAACAGCCAGTCCCTACGTCGTGATCTTAGCTAAATTAAAAGCAGATCAAGATATTCGACGGAGTGTGGCTGCATAATGGGGGCTTCTGGAGTTTGGTCCAAATAACGGGAAGGTTGCTTATGTTTGCCTGCATACATCATGCATCATGCCGTGTGCAACAGCTCTATGTAGGTAACTTACGATATGATCTATGTTGGTGTTGCATGGCTTTCCGAGAACCTTTGTGCTACACACTGGCTACTCGCCATGGCGAGGATTAAGCTTGAAAATTTGTTAGTTAGATTTGTTATTTAATATAAGCAGATCTCCGTCTTCACCGTGCACAATCTATGTTACATATCACATTCCTCCCCGCTTGATATCTTGGTAGTGCTCCCACAATATGCTCACCAACAAGATTGCCTGAAAACCTTGCTACGATGTATAGACGTCGACTTGATCAAATTTCAACACCCGCACCAGCTACTTGGTAGGAAGAGCGTACACATGGTCAAACAACACGGCCTCGAGCGCTCGGTCCCATAACAATGAATTAGCACTGAACTATCGCATCCTACTCTGTTTCGCTTTCTCTGCGAAACATTGTCCTTTATGTCATGCACATACAGCATTACGCGCAAAGAAAACACATCATCAATGCTGTCAGTAGCAGTTTATGGTACAAGAGTGGATGCAATGCTGACGTCCCACAGCTCGAGGTATTGCTCTACCAACTGCATGTCCTATCCCATCTTCTATCACCCTCCATCTTGGCGCTCGTTACGAGGACCGCCTCACAGTTCCAGCTTTCAAAACCACGCGACATCGAATACAAACGAACGCTGCGATTCTGGGTCGCCCTCATTTTACTATTTAACTTCGGCAGTGTGTGGACGCACGCGACCCGAGACGTAACGGAGCATAGGGCAGTCATTCTAGACTTCATTGGCAGCTGTATGACTCTTCACTCTTCTGCTTTACATGGACAGGAGACTGATGGATGTCTCAGCTTTCAGGCCGTCAAGATGGCAGCTATTAAATCTTGACTTCACCATCGTACTGCTTTCCATTCTTCTTACCGCCATCGCCTACGAAACATCTTGCCAGCTTGAATCGTCCCAGAGTACTGACGCTCTTGCATCTATACCCATGAGTCTTGATGGGTCTCCTATCGTCACCAGCGTTTCCTCGTCTGTATCCCCAGGTCTCGTCATTGACATGCACTTATCTGCACTTCTGAGACACCTGCGCAGTCCTCCATTACCACAAGGGGCAGCAGGGGCAGTAGAAGATAACAGTTCCTTACTACCTTTACCCAACACGACTGTGATTCCATTCAGTAGGAGGCTCAGGATGCTGATGCGGATACCTGACGAAAATCGAAGGCGTGAGATCGAGGCCGAGGGCGGAATACAGAGGAGTGGACAGGCTGGGGAAGGGTACTTTGAAGGTATTGCAGGACAAAGGAGATTACCAGGAGCTATAGACACGGATGTTGGGTGATAATTAAGTATGGCTGATACGCCCATGTATTACACCTCAAGAATCTGCGATTGTAACTACTTATTAGACAAAGTAAGAAATTAATGTTCTACGAACTTACTTCAACTTGCTCCGAATGCGATGACGTAGTAAGGACAGGGCGTGGTTGGTCCTGGTTAACCCTGGTTGGTCACGTATCTTACCACTAGTGACTTCGAGCGACACCACCACGTCAGACCACGTCGCGCAAACGTCGCGTCCTCAGCCTGTCGCGTCCTGCTTTCGTCCTCCTGAGCCAGCAATGCTGCACTGGCTTTTTCTCATCGTCACCGTCCTTCTGGTCTTCGCTCTCCTTTCTTATCTCTTCTTTTGGAATCGTATAATAGGGTTTTTAATCACTGTTACTCTCAGAGTTATTTACTGGAACCAAGGAGGTTCTAGTATATGGGTCGAATTAGGTATCTTGTATGTTTCTTCCGTCTCAAGCCTCCTCTCACATGAATGTTATCAGGCGCCGTCCACTTCTCGTTGCTCGCAGGCAGAGTCCTGTTCAAGAACGTTTGCTATCATTCCAGCAACCAAACCATCAATATTATTAAAGGCCAAATCAGCTGGCGTTATTGGATACGGTTCCCTGCATTCGAAGAAGAGTTATACTCTTCTGTAACTGATGAAGGCCACGCTGATCGTATGTTATTACAACAATCTTTCTCCAAAATATTCTCGCCACTTACAAGCTATTCAGACAAACGACGTTCTTCATCATGTCGTATCCAGGCATCCATCGAAGGCTTCGAATGGTTCTTGTATAACAGAACGCCAGCGTTTGATAGCATAATTTGTGCTGCGAAGGAAAGCAAATCGCAAACCCGGAGACATCCCCGCAGCCAAAGTACGGAGAGAATGTCTTCGGAACCAGTCCTTACCAAGGCGCCTGGTGGTGTGGAGTGTAAGTGATTAAAGATATTTCAATGTACGCAATGGACTGATTTTTCTATATCAGCAGCTCCTCTTTTTTCGCCTCTTCCCCGATCTGCGACTATTCCGGTCACAGCTACTCGCTTATTACGATCAATCTTGGATTGGTTTACGAATCAATTACCCAACCTGGACCCCAAGTCTCTTCTTCCGGTAGGCTTTGAAGGGACGAGAGGTGCCATACTATGTGGCAACGGATCCACGCGTTCTATTCTCGTGGTAGACTTCAATCACGCAATCGGTACATTCGGTATCATCCCTGTGAGCAAAATGTGTGGATCTATGAGTGCTGGAATAATGACCATCATGTAGGCTAGATCGAGATATGATCTCTACAAGCAGACCTTAAAAATCACGTTCGATGATGCATCCATTCGTTTGACCGATAACGATCTGTACCTTGGTCCTATGGCATACACAGGGGCCGAGCTGCATGATAACATCGGAAGGTCAGTACCTTGTCGGACGTGCATGCGAAAGAACTGACTGAGGGCGCTTGGATCTAGCTTCTTCCACGGGATCCATGACTTATCATTTCTTTCGTTCATGAAACTGTGGAAATCAGCTACGGTTGAAAACATCTTGCGCGGCTTCCAACAGTCTGTGAAGTCCCGACGAGCTGCTTCCGCGCCGTCTTCGACCTTTCGGATGCGGAAGAAGGCTAAGAGTACGGAACGGATTTCAGACGTCAATTTCTCCGAGACGGAATATGCAATAGAACGCAAGATCCTCGAAGCTCCGAGTCTCGAGTTGTCCTATTATGCAGATGTACTTGGTTTGGTGCCAGTCGACCAGGAGATGCTGGAGTACGATGGTTGGGACATAGGCAACGGGGATTTTGAACCGGAATGGGGCATTGACATTGTCGTTCACGGTGGCTTTATAAAGTACGGTCCTTGGGCAGACCGGCAGCGGTCAGTATCTTTGTCCGGCATCGTTGATTTTCATTCACATTTCTGGACCAACAGGGCAGAGCTACAACAGGTTTTTTTCCCTCCTTCGTATCGAGATACTCAACCCACAACATACCTGAAACCTGGCGATAGACGGATGTGGACCGCCCTTCATATGTTTGTAGAGTTGAGGAATGGAACCACTCTATATATGCCGTTCCGTGAGGTGTCTAAGGTATGATTTTGGCGCAGGTCGCTAAAGCCGAAATATGCTGATTCTTCTTCAGGATTGGCTATGGGATGGCCAGACAGATGTGCCTCGACCAAAGAAACGTGAACCGGCATCTTTCAGCATTAAAGCTGGCGATGACTCCACTATTCGCTATATTATGCCAATCGTCGCTGGCGTCCAAGGCTTTGAGCCGCTGCTTGACATTCATCTCGGTTCTGCAGCTATCTCGTCCAGTCTCAATGATATTCGCTTATTGACCAATGAATCATGTCGAGTATGTTGTTTCCTTTATTTTCCACCTCCGTGGCATTGCTTGACTTGTCATGCAACAGATTGACTGTAAACCAAGTTCGCCCTTGAAATGGAAAGGTAATCGCACATGGATGTTTGCGGTCACTCTGCATCAGCCTGTGTTCTACCTTCTCAGGGATCATATCAACATGCTAGCAGATCTGGGAAAGGATTGGACTTCAGGACCTGCTAGCAACTATCTGACATGGGCCCCCACCGAATATGTTATCAATCTTGACATGCAAAGTTATGAGATCAATACTTATGTCAACGATCACAATATCATTGACAAGCCGTTAATCAGGGATGAAAACGGTCGGTTCATGTTTCGGTTCCCTGATTAATGCAACTCTGATTCTCCGTTAATTATAGCTTTACTCACTATTGCTGGTGCCTTGCTCCGTTGTGAGGTTTTGATCCCCATTCAAAGTTTTCGCCCTGCGTTTACAACAATTGCGTTCCTCGTGGATGCACCCGATGTCCAACTCCACCTAACTTTACCTCGTTGGAACACTCACAGTCCTCAAGCGACAGAACCAACGACACATCTCAGCTCCATAGGCGTTATTCGGCTAAAAGGATCTTATCGTTACTTCTCGCAGGTCAGAGATGATAATATTGAACAGCTGAAGCTTAATGTCCATGTAAGTCTGTTGCCTTAGCCGACGTTGTGTTTGTAACATGATCCGCGTGCCTTCAGAGCAGAGACGCTGTCTTCAAGTGCCTTGGCTGGTCTATTCGACACTTCATGATATTCCGTGATAATTACTTCGGCAATTTTACTCAATTCTCCACTCTGGAGGAGTATCTTCAGAAGCGTCGGAAGAGTCAGCCTGTTGGGGATCCAATCGATCAGAAATATCGACCTGGAAAAGTCAGTATTTGTCTAAGCCGCTGGAATTCCATTGTCCTCATCCTTCTGTCCAGGCAAACCATATGCAGGTCGAGTTGAATCTTGATTTGGATCGAGCGCTTCTATATTTTCCAGCCGGCATACCTGGTTATGAAACATACAACCCTCTACCCAATCAACTTCCACAGGATGTCGATCTTGGTGCCTGTGCCATGCTTGGAATGCAAGACTTTCAGTTACAGTTGAGGAGCCATGATTATCTAATGGGTAAGCTTCTCCATGCCAAACTGTCATAAACTAATTCTTTCATCAAGAAATGAGTCTGAACATTGGCCTCGCCCATGTGAATACCGAGCTAATTTGCACGGAGAGGAGTATCTTTGAGAATTTATCATGGTCATTTGAGGAGACGATCACAGTAGATGGTAGGTGTCGTATATCTTTTTGGGTTCAATACTGATTTGGCATAGGTCTCGACATCGTTGCTCATAGGTTATTTGGCCCCCGACCACGTACATCAACCTATGTATGTATTTGGGAAATTGCTGTCGGCAAGATTCGGGGTTTATTATCAATCGCGGAGGCCAGAGTCCTTAGGGCGGCGTTCAATGCATTTTTCGTGAATTATCGCGATGTACTCAATGCTCCCGCGGCAGAATTTGCTTTACCTGCGGATCCAGATGGTCAGTCATATCTCTGTAGTCATTTTCAGTTGAAGTTTCATGGTTTTATAGTTACATTCTTGAACGTCAACATCCTGTCCCTCGATGTTGGCTGTTCAGCTGCTCTTGTGGCGATCCAGACTTGCCTACCTCAAGGACTTCAATTCAAAAGCAATAATTTGGCCGGAAACCATTACAGGAGAGTGACAACTATAAAGGCACCTAACATTATGGTACAATGTCTACAGAAAAATGACAGCCGACGTTGGCTGGAGTTGGGCAGCTACGAGATGGACCTAGCGCTAGACATGTATGCACGTCCGCTTGAATGGCTGCAGTCTAGTGTCGAGCAAGCCGAATTCATCAATGCACAAGATGCTCCAACCTGTCGGGCGAGATCCTTTTTTTCTGATATGAAAAGAAGCAATCTCGGTGCGTTCTGATTATTAGAAAGTCTCGACTGCTCCTGAAACCATATGACAGGAGAAATGTGGATGACCAGTCTTCGATTACCACACAAACACGTCCAAGGCGGGATGAATCGAGGTTTCGGGGCGAGCATCCATCCAGACGATGAAGTTGGATATGTGAAGCCGACCTCGTTTTCATGTGGTCAACGACATACATCGGATTCCGACAGTGACGATGACTACATGCGCATAGATCGTGGTCCTCGACCCATGTCAGTATAACTTCTCGTTATTCGTGACCCCTCGTGTTGACCCGTCTTGGCCACTTCTAGTCACTCCAGACCCGTATCACTACTGCTGTTGAATCGTGGAAAAGAGGAAATATTGTGTGGCAAGGAATCGGAGACGACAGAACTTTCGGATGCAAGTCTTCTTGACCCGATTGGCGGCAGGCCTCCGCTCACTTTGCCACCGCATCAGGAATGTCATAGTCGGAGAGATCAAGATCAAGGTCAAGATACTGATCAGTCTGAAATTGGTCTGTATGAAAAGTGCACCAGACACTACATCCTTCAGAAACCCAGGAGACCGTCGCTCTGGAGCGGTTCTCCCTTTCTTGTACTTCAGGTGCCTGTGATGTTTCATTCAAAAAAATTCATCTAATTAAATTTTCTGAAGGATCCGACTAGTCACATAAACGTCCAGGCAGACCAGCATCGGCTACCCAGTGAAGACAACTCTTATGGACAACATCTTGTCCAGGCAGCACCAGAAGAACAAGATGTAATCTGTGCTCGGTTGATCACTCGCTCTGTCCGTATTGGAGCTACGCCTATGATACCTTCCGCCATCGTTCGGCTGTTTGAAGAGAGTCCGGAGTCTGTGAGTGTTTCTGTGACGATGCTGCGGTGAAAGTAGAGTCTAATGCAGATGTTGTCTAAAGTCTATGAGTTCGGAACTGCGGCTGGACGCTGCCATGGCTGATCACATTCAAGTATTTTCTGAACCTTATGGAGAAGACACGACTTTCATCATCGACTCAGAAATCTGTTCACTCCATCTGCAATCACGCCAGCTATTGGATTCTTCGCATCCGGCAGATCGTGACACTGAGCCGCAAATGACTACTGTTGACGTCCGGGCTACTGGCCTTCGCTTTACGGGAAAGCTCGCCGATGCAACACGACGCTCGGCGTCCCTGTCATTGGCTCATCTCCGGCTTGCTCTTTGTCCTATGCATTTGCACTCCGGGCTCCATCGGATGAATCCTGTCTTTACTGCGGCGATGACTGATGTCAATGCATCCGCCGTTTCGAGGGAACTCAGCATGTCATGGCATTCTCTTGATGTGGATTTGTGTCACTCGGCTCCTCGCTATCTTCTAGGAACCGTTACTTGTTCTATGGCCGCCGTAATGAATGCTTCAGAATCCCGTGGACGAGCAAGTCATCACAATCTGCTTCGCGCTCAATGGCGTGTACGTCAGGTTCTGCAATGGTCTGGTGAACATTCTGTGGTATACCCCTTGTCAACAATCCAGCCTTCGTACCTGATCCAGACAGGCCAGCCACATGAACTACGGGACGATACTACCTTCAAGGTTCTTTTCTATTTCCGAAACTGCCTTCGCTTCCTTGGGCCAGCCGATCGTCAGGCATTGCGGAGTGCGGAATTTGACAGCCATGCACCGATATCTCCCGAAGAAATTGCCAACCTTCTAGAAGATCAGATAACTAACCTTGCTGCCGATGCGGACATTACACTTCTTTCCGGAGACAGCATATTATCCAAGTTGTTTCCTCAAAAGGAAGCAGCTAGTCTTGCAAAACCTTTTGGTGTATCTGACCAGCATCTCGACAGCCTGTCTCTTGGTTTCGGCCGTTTTCAAGCACACATATGGGATGCATCTCATATATCATCTTCTTTCATTGTGCTTGGGAGTTTCAAGCTATCTCTGTTTTCTCACAAACATGAGTTGATTCTTTCCGCCGCAATGAAGAAAGACGTGGCTGCTGCGCGGGACAAAGCTCGTCAGAAATTTGACCGGATTGTGTTGTCCGTGTCTTCGGGCAAGATAGAAGTCCTTGTTGTACCCCAGATCATTCATTTTGCCCAAGATCTCTTAGCCGCGGACCAAATACTTCGTCACAATCCCGTTTGGACTACGTTTTCACATTCGACACCACCATCCGATCTATCCGCTTTGGTTCATTCTACTCATCTTGACGTTTCGTTGCTCGTCCAGAACTTATTAATCCGAGTTACCGGTGAGAAATTGCTCATTGATTTCAATGTTGGGGGCGCAAGAGGAATTCTGTCGACAATGGGCCGAGGACAGCCTTTAGTTCAAAGCCTGCAAGATTTACCTGCAAGTCTATTCTGTCGGGCACATACAGTATCTTTCAGGGCCTATGGTTTACCTGTGAAGGGCCTTGCAAATGGTCAGATCGCGTTAGCCTCCGTTGTTCTTCACCACATCAGATTCCACTTGGTTGTCCGACACGAGGTCATTTTGAGCACAACTTCGCGTTCTGTTCTTGCTGCAGAGACCCTTGTCCTGGAAGTGCCGCGGAGCGCCATACGCCTATGGCGCTTCGTTGAAGAATGGAAGTCTGAATTTGTACCTGCTGTGGAAGTAGCAATCCGAGTGCTAATGCCCGATGCCACATCTGCGTCCCCGATATCCTCAAGTGATCTCTCGGTTAATCATCCGCAGAGAAAAACGCCAACGATTCATTTCCAAGCCTCTCTTCGGTCCTTCCAAACACGGTTACACATCATGTCTGGCACCTGGCTCTACTGGGAGATGGTGGATATTATCATGTATTTGCGGTTCACAGTTTCTAGCTCTCGCAAGCTCAGTCGATCTCTTGGCTGTCAATGGGCTGCTCAAACTGCGGACATATACTCAAGTAGTGGGGAGACTGGTTTGCCCATGGTGGAACAGTTACACATGGATCTCCCATCCCTAACATTGACTGGAAAGTACGAGAGCCGAGGAATCGATGCCCTCGTATCTATCGGACTTTTTCAGGTAACCGTCAAGCCGTCGTATTGGGACACATTACTATCCGTTCAACAGAAATTTGGGCAAGACTTTAATGATTTGATTCTGTTTATCGGGCGCGCTCAGACGAATAGACCATCTTCGTCACCAAGAATTCCCGCGACTGCCTTGCATAGTGGATTGCTCAAGATGAAGGGATTTCGCGTGGGGTTGGAGGGGCACTCATCTACTTCGTATCTTGAATGTCAGGATATTAATGGCGGCTTTGGCAGTGACGGCGGTATCTGGTATATCAATATCACGGGACTGGCCCTATCTCTCGCCCCTCATACACAGCGAAGCCCAGCCATTGTCACGTTTAGTGGAAACCACCGCTCGGCATTCGTAATCATTGACTGCCAGATGAAAGTGGACAGTCGAAGCCACGGGATGAAGACGGTGAATGTGGGCGTGACGAAGATTCATGCGGTGATGCAGCCCAGTTCCATCGGTGAGATTGGTGATTTTCTGGACCATTTGCAGGTATGTACCTCGCACTTGTGCAATACTGAACTTCTCACTTATGAAATGTAGGCCGAAGTCTTGTTGAGGGAAGAAGAACGCGCTCGTGAATTAGAGGGCTTTAAAGAAAAAACAAGGCGCCTTATGCATACATTCGAAGTCAAGAGCAAAGACCGGAACGGTGATGATGCAATGTCTTGGCTGACTGACTACGCCATCACATTCACAGCAAAAAATATTGGCGCTGCTTTCCCATTAGCTTACGGTCATGGCTTCGAGCACTCTCGGGTCAGATCAGACGGCCATGGAGCTACTCGAGCATTTTTATTCTCCATCCGGTCCTTAACATTTGGAACGGAGCGTAGCGTGGGAAGAGCCGTAATGCAGAGGTTTTCTTTCCAGTTTGTCGATCGGTAAGCGCTTGATCTATGGCCATCTTAAATTACTGATCGTCTTTAGTTTTCGTCAATCAATGCCTGCTGATTTTTCGGGAGAAAATCACGAGTCAAGAAACCGACTGATTTATCCTGAAATGACTGCATGGTTGCGCTCGGACAGGTCCTCCAAGTCTCGCCGCTTCCGCATAGGAGCAAATGTCAGCGGATTCGATCTGCATCTTGATCCATGCATTCCGGATCACATATTCTCTCTTGTGGATGTCTACCGCCAGGGCAAGGAACGAGTTGACAGGCTTACCGCGAATTATCCACGGCACATGGATGACACACGATCTACGGCAGCGTCGGAGGACGGAGGAACCAAGTCTTTGCCAACCTCCCATGCCCTGGTCTCATTGATATTTTATAGTGGACATGTTCACCTCCACCATGATTCGCCATTCGAACGAACGAATACAGTCTACCGGCATGCAAATGACCAGGCATCCAGCCAAAACACAGAGACGTTCAACCTACCCATGGTCTCTGTGTGGGGAGAATTTCGCGCCGCATCAGGATCGTGGAAACGGACAAATGCAAAGGAACGTTTTGCCTCCCACCTTGCATTCAAGAGTACTGTGCATTCAAGCGAGAACACTCTGCGGCCAACGCTCCTACCATTCGTCTCCGAGTTGGTCAACAGGATAGAAAAGAGAATGAAGAAGACTGGCCGAGGCCTGCCTACCTATGACTCCATGCCTGCAGCCTCTGTGGAACCGCATCTTGAACCATCTTCCAGCATCGAGATTAGTTTTGCCCTGCGAATAGATCAGTCCAAACTATGTCTAACATGCCAGCCAGATGTCAATGTCCTCGCGGGCATCTATTGGAACAGTGGCGGCTTTGTTATCAATATATCTCCTGGTGCTCGCCAGATGTCTTTCATGGGCAACGTGGGCGGTCTCTCCATCGGCATCAAACATGGGTTTCTTAGCGAAGACTGTATTCGGCTAGATGCCCGAGATCTAGTGTTCGCAGTTACTTTCACGAAAATGGCCCAAGACCAGGAGCGTTCTGTTGGTTCCGTCTCCATCGTCCTTGACACGGAGGTCTCTGGAGGTGTTCATTTCTCGCGCCTTCAAGATGTGCTTTGCTTCAAGGCCGTTTGGTTGGACCACATTCCAATTCTAAATGGTACATCCGCTGCTTCTTTTGTTCAGCCGGATACAACATCTTTGGCTCCTAGCGCCAATATACCAAAACAAACGCTCGTGAACGCTCTTCTTGTTCGAGTGCGACGTGTTGAACTCGATGTCGATCTTGGACAATCTATCAGCGCTGTTAAACTCGACTTGCAGAATGTTTCTTTCCGAACCAAGCTGGGTGAGGTGTCTGACGAGCTTTACTTCAGTATTGTCGACTTCCACGTCGATGCTATTGGGAACATATCGGGGAAGGCCCATGTTCCCAATTTTGCATTTCAATCTCATCGTCGCAAAGACATCCTGGCTAGCTCGGTTGTTTTGTCCTCTGCTCCGGTGACCATGTTGGACTTGTCCATGACTAGTGGTACTATATACATCAGAGTTGACTCCGACTATCAGCGCATCTTACAGATTTGGTACGTCTGGTTCTCGATCTTCAGTTTCTTATTCTGAACACAATGTAGTGCTGGACCACTCCATGTCGTCGTATTCGACGATTGGTCAGAACTGTCTTCTGGCATAATGAAATCAAATCAACACCTCCGACTGTCATTCTCCGTCTCGGGGTCCAATCTTACTGCCATTCTGACTGTTGGGACAATACCGAAGTTGGTATCTTATGTATCCAAGTTCAAGTCGAATCTTGATATCCAGCGAGAAGGCGCAAGTCGTGAATCTCAAGCCTTCAGAGTGGCACGGTCTCCGAACCCAGGCAATCCCCTGTCATCTGTTGCCCAAGCCATGATCCAATCGGCGCGGGCCAGGCTCAGAGAACCGGAGGCTCCATTGACATATGTCATTCGACAAGAGATGCGCATGTCACTCCAAAGCATCCGCCTTGTGGTTTTCCCTCGTACAATGCTTGACATTGAGGTAGCTCATTTCGCAGCTCGCGATGTTCGCGCGCAACTCGATCGGATCCTTCGATCGGAATCCCTTCCTGTACAGAGAACATTGCATCTGGCCTTTGCCTCCATGACTACCTCAAAGTATAGTCAACTCAATCAGTCGTCAATGCAACCCTCTTTCGATCAAGGTTTTGAAGAGAAGAGTGGTCTGAACGACCTTTTGCAGAACGCGTCAGAGGCGATTATCTTCGATTTACCATCGATGGACATGCTGATGAAGAGTGAAGAAATGGGAAAAGAGAGCGGCACTGTCCTCAAATACGATTTCATCAGCAGATTCGTCAGAAGGGAAGGCTTGAAGGATCAAGAAGATATCTACATCACCCTCAATGTCTCACTCTATTCATGGCTGACCATCCTGCGCAAGAATTTGACGAGAGAGCTTAATCAAGTTCAAGGTGGCATGGATCGACGTCATGTCGTGGCTACTGCAGCAACGTCCCTGACATCTCGGAAGAAGGCCTCGGATTCTCTATATGCAGAGTTGACTCCTGATGTGGTCTCAGGAGTTCAGTCTCGACCTGATACTCCGCCTGATAGGGGATCGTTGTCGGCTCACGTTTATCCCTCCTCAACGTCCAACGAAGTTGTTCTGGAGAGTATGGATGCAAGTAATAGTCTTGATCCTGTTGCTGTGCCGCCAGTGTTATCATCGGATACCGAAGAACATAACTTTGGTCAACCATCTGCCGTCCACGATGCTCAACCTCCGATAGCTTCTACATCTTCTACATCCTCCGCAAATGGGCCACCCAAGCCATTAGGTATTGTCTATCAGGCTGGAGAGCGACGGATTGAGAGATTGAACATGCGACAACTTGGCGAGGCCACACCAGATGTTATGCATCCCTTTTTCATGAAGAAAGCAGGGTTCAGCTTGGAGGATTCCCTTCCACAATACATACATGAATATGCAACACTGCCCATCGATGAGATCACACGTCTTCTTCTCAATTTATACAGTAAACAGTTAAGAGATGATCACACTTGACAAGCCATGTAATGACTTAATATACATACATCTAGTAGTTATTTTTCAAGTAGAATTTGGGTAGTGCCTTATACTTTTTTTCATAGTGTTCCTGGCTGTGGTTAGTATCTGTCAGCTAGTGTTTTTCTAGTGAGCCTAGAAAAAATGCAAAGCACTCTAGTAAAAATAAATGTATTATAGACAAAATTGTAGAGTACAATTATGATTCAAAAGACTGTAAGATAAGATGTGCTGCACTGCCCCTGCTCCTTTCCATCCATCCTGAGTTGATCCTAAGAGGTAGGTGGATGGTCTCCAAGTGGAATGAAAAAATGAAAAATAATAAAATAATAAAAATAAAAATATCAGTCACAATCAGCCATAATTTTATGTTCAATTACTACTATAACACTCTTAAAACTCTTAACCTTTCACACCACTGCCTTCTCAGAATGGCTGGCACAAAATATATACAAACAAATATTACAGCTCTTGATTAAAGGTGTTTTCCTCCTAATATGACAGTTATGGTCAACTGGATTGTTGCAAAGCCTCAATGCCACTCTCAAAGTACAGTGTAGTTGACCTCAAAGGGCAAGCAGAATAGAGTGTATAATATTGCAAAAAAAATAACTTTATTGAGAGCTACACTGGGAGAACAAATCAATTTCCCTGGAGCTGACATTCTGCGTAAATGTAACAAAAATAAGCAATAATGTCTAGCATGTCATTAAATCTTATATGGCATAGAAATAGCTTCTTTATACTACAATGAAAGCTTCATAAAAGCTGCAGTTTAAGCCCTCATTTCAGCTCGGAGAATATTTCGAAGAAATATCAGCAGATATCACAGATTTATCCCTGGCTTTAATATCCTGCACTTAAGGGACAGACATTTATGCCAGGGATAAATGTACAATATCCATTGAAATTTCTGCACAATATCTACCTGGCTGAGATGGATGCTGTCAGCTTGACTTATATGCAGGTCAATTTCAAGGAGAAATAAACAATATCATTCCAATATCATCCCAGACAATCATCGGCTTTCATTGCTTATTTTCTACATTATTTATGCCAGATGTCAGCTAGGATGAAATTGGGATATCCCCCCAGTGGGTGACTTTCCGTGGGCTTTTATTCGCTGCATAGAATAGAATAATTGAGTTCGCCGAGATGCCGACTCTACGTGAGATGAGGAACACATCTGAAAAATTTGTATGTCCTATATAGCTCTATACATCCTACATAAATTTCCTAGAGCCATAGCAAGGTCAATTGCTACGGAGTTCACATAGCTAGGTGGGTTGCTATATAATACTATGTAGTTTAGGTGGAGTACTATATAGTGCTATGAGAGCTATGAGAGTCATTAGAGCTGTCTATGAAGATATGATAGCAGATCTAGCTATACAACCTATGAAGACTATGTCACTGATGTAAATTCTGTTCAAAAGACAAATTTATAATATTTTATGACAGCTATCAAGACAGACTTTTGATATATAGTAGTAAAAGACTCAATAAACATTTATTAGTTTGTATTCAAAATAAGATTTACTTTTATTTTACCAGTCACAAAAGATCACAAGATTTATGCATAACAACATTCAAATTTTATTGACTTTTATGATACACAAAACTATATTAAAACTATACAAACTTTAACAAAAGAAAGATTACAATAACAACTTACAAACATTACAAAAAGTAAATCCTAATAGATAACAAAGGTAAGTAAGCATACAAAACTACTACAAATATGGACTTACCCAAAACATTAAAAAGCGAAAATATAGTGACTCATGCTAAGCAAATACAGAAGACATTAGCATCAGAAAATAACAAAGTAATCAATATGCTTACCTTGAAGGTGACGAACAATGACCATGGCAAGTGACAAGCAACAAGCAACGAGGGATTAATGACAAGCAACGAGTGATGAACGATCAACGACAAGCAAGAAGTGATGAACAATAAGCAACGAACGATGAACAACGAGCGACGACGACAGCAGACAAGCGACGAGTGATGAGTGACGAACGACGAATGAACGACAACGGCAGCAAGAGAGACGACGTCGAGAACAACGTGGCGAGTGGGTGATGGTGGTTGAAGAGAGAGAAAAGATGCACGTCGTGCNTGCNTTTATATACAAGAGCCNGGATCTGCCCGGCGCAGCCACAAATTGTAGCTGCCGGGNNCTGCCGAGCATCCCNTCAGAGGCTGATCTGGCAGATTTAATTATCTTGACTNTGTTGCCTGGTGCTGTANGATACATTACTTAGATATGTAGCTNATTGATTGTGTTTGATCTACTTATTTGTACGTACTATGTTTTTCTCGTATTTTAAACGGTTTTATTCGAATTGTTGTGGCTCGAAACCAGTCTCGCGCGTTNGGTGGCTGGAACACTTCGAACGCNCNTCGACTTCCAACTCATTTCCCTGACTCACTCTCCATCTCCTTCATCTCCCNGCCTCTTCTCTTCATTCCTCGTCAACTAGGAGGGTCGAGTGGGATTTACNGTAGATTGGAGGGGCGTAAGGTAAGTAAAGTAGTCTTTTTCTTATTATCCTCTATACTAATGAAGAGAGTGTCGCTCGAAACCNAGCGACACTCTNGTTCTTTTTCGTTCGTTCATCCTCCCCCGTCGTCCCTCTGTCNCCGCCTTNGCCATTTCTANGTCCCCGCCATCGGTCTCCNCATCGATGGCGTACCTCGTGCACCCNGATCGNGGCCACGTCANGCCCNCTTCCTCCTTCCCTNGTANGCCCNGACNCTGGCACCTGGCCGTGCGCATGCTCGCGAACAGGCCTCGTCGACACCCGTGTGCCCGTGCGTACCCCCCATGTGCGTAGGCAGACCAGGCATGGGTCCGTCTGTGGGCGCAGGCTCTTGGCCGNNGACGCANGCACGGCCGCGGGCCATGCATGCCAGCACACGCACGGGCCCCCGCAACTTCACCCGTGTTCGGGCTCACGCTGCGCTGCGTCGAGTGCCAGCCATGCGGCTTCGTCTGCGCCGCATTGCGCCAGCGTCTGCGCCCTTCATCGTCAACGTGTCTGCATCCAGCCCATCGCCAATGTGCACACGCCCCGTGGCATCATCGCCCGCGCCTGCGCATCTTGTCACGTCAACGCTTCACCATGCTGCCATTCCGCATCCACGCGTCCGCACCCCACCATTCCGTGCCCATGCCCCCNCACTCCGCCATGTCCCNGCACTCCGCCATGTCCCCGCACTCCGCCATGTCCCTGCACTCCACCATGTCCCCGCACTCCACCATGTTCTTGCACCCCACCGTTCCGTGCCCACGCCACCGCACCCCGTCGTTCTGCCTGCGCGTCCCATCGCATCAGCGCCCCGCCATGCCGACACACGCCGACACGCCGACACACCTGCGCCCCATCGTTCCGTGCTGGCGCCGGTGTGCGTCCCATCATGTCAACGCCTCACCACGCGGACGTGTCGGTGCCAGCGCCTGCGCCCACGTACCCGCGCGAGGCCGTGCTGTTCCATGCCAATGCCCCCGCATCCCATCGTGTCAGCACCGCACCAGGCTGACGTACCCNCGTCAATGCCCNCGCTGTATCTTGTCAAAGTCCGCGCCATCCCGCATCGACGCCTGTGCCGTTCTGCGCCAATGCCCCCGCATCCCATCACGTCAGCACCCCGCCAGGCCGACGTACCCACGCCAATGCCCGCACCGTTCCGCGCCAATGCCCNCACGTCCCATGGCATCAGCGCNCCGCCANGCTAACGTGTCNGCNCCAACGCCNGCATCNNNGTACTCTGNGCCCNNGCACNGNCNCGACAAGAAGCCTTCATCTCGCATAGTGCTGTGACTATGTCTCNTCGCCTTCAATAGTGNGAAGTACTGTACTTTTACATAGTAACATTGTAAATAAATAGACATCAGAAATCAGAAGTATATGGTTAAAAATCCCTAGGTCACCAATATACAATGATTTGACTTAATTTTT
The DNA here is from genome assembly GCA_004681135.1 of Hericium alpestre. Classification (NCBI taxonomy): domain Eukaryota; kingdom Fungi; phylum Basidiomycota; class Agaricomycetes; order Russulales; family Hericiaceae; genus Hericium; species Hericium alpestre. The sequence goes on along the minus strand of SFCI01000456.1, from coordinate 2,547 downwards.
GTGAGCTCTACCCAAGCTCACATAGATATCACAGTGGCCATAGTAAGCATGTAAACATATATTAGCTACATAGCACCCATAGCTACCTGTCATGAATATATAGCACTATATAACATGCACCTACAGCTATGGAAGCTATNATAGTGTGCATAGCTCTATACAACCAAGCATTGTGACTCTATAGAGCTATGGATGCTATTATACTACTACCATAGAACATGTAATTTGATACTGTATGCTANGNACNGA
>SFCI01000455.1:0-21075 GCA_004681135.1 Hericium alpestre | reverse complement strand
TTAGGCGGGTGCAGCGCGCGCTGGGATATGGTGTTCTGTTGGAGGCAGATGGGCAAGAGGGCGACGAGGAAGAGGGGGAAAGGAGTTGGACGGGCAAGAAAGCTGTAGGGGAGATGTGGCGGGAGCTGGATGCTCTAATGGAGGAGTTCCGTGAGGGGTGGGGCATCGGCGGTGATGTACTGGGATAACGGTCATGGGATCTCTATCTATACCATTTATATGCATTCTACTCCTTCGCATGGACGTGTTGTCGCATTGCTATCTAAGTTATACTCTCTATCGCTGATTTATGTACACCAGTCACGTAACTTTTTGTGAAGTGCGAATCTCAGCGTGTAAGTTTGCTTACTTGGGGTTGCATGCGGGCGAGGACCTTTTCTGATTTAGTCTAGCTTCGTCGAGATGGTGCTTTCTTATAGGAAAAAAGTCAAACTCAGACCCACATGGCACAGTTCACTGAATACCCTTGATCTGCCCACCAGTAACCGCTTGAATGGAAATCCCAACACTGCCATTGTGCGTGGACCTTCAAGTGGCTGTGTGAAAATACAACACCATATAGTTCAGGAAATCTTCGTAGGACGGTCATCATCATGACGGCCCTTGCGTGCGCCAAATCCTCCCTTGACGGCCTTGTACTGGAAATTTGAAGCCTTATATCTCGTCAGAAGCATGATGAACGTGTCTCCTGCACCCACTACTGTTTGCGCTTCGTAAGATATGGCTAACAATCCGTTGAACGACTTGCTCAAACGTTTAACTGCTGAAGCATCACGTCTACACGCTCATCCCTATCTGGCGCAAGCCGTGGTTCCTGGCGAGAATGTGACAGGAGCAGTACGCCTTCCTGTGCAGACAGAAGAAATGCAGTAAGCCCATCCTCCTTTGACCTCCGTCCAGCAATCATTGACAATAGTTTTGAGACTGACGACCGCATATTTTGGGACCGACGCACATGCGCTTGCCGAATCTTCACAGTTCCGTGCACCTGGGGACTTCGCATTTTGCCTTGAGACGGACTTGGATATGATCGTCAATGCCGGATCCGTCTCAGCAGCGAGAGAAAGCGGCGTGCAGCACACTACAGAACGTGCCATCGTCAGCTCGGCTGAAGAACGTGAGACGCCAGGCAGACCTGAGCTGTCGCCCACTCCCGAGCTATCTTACCCCGCCTCTCCAAGTGTTGATGGAACTCTATGTGATGAAGACGAATTCACCCATTCACCAGCCGGTCCATGTACTGCACCGATGGTGGGAGAAGCTGATAGTGGAGTCGCTGAACGAAAGCAGGAAGACACGCTCAATAACCAGCATAGCATCAAGACGAAATCAAGACGAAATGTATCTCGAAAGCCGATGAGTGAGGAGGCGAGGCGAAAACTGCGAGCCAAGATCAAGGAGACCAAGGAACGGGGCGAGGACGCCGCCAATGCATTCTGGGAGCATTTGCATGGGGTATGTCCTGGTCGGAAGGGCTCGAAGAGAGAACATGGATTCCGGCTCGGTGAGTAAGAGATCTTTGCTGGAGGAATTGCATCCTGATGGCTGTTCAGCATTAGATGTTATCCTGCAAATGGAGATGCGAATCGAAGCGCAGGAAGCACATATAAGGGTGCTCGAAGAAGAGGTCGAGAAATTGAGATCTTTAAGACAACGAGACGCAGGAGATGCTTGAAACGAACTCATGACCAGGCGAGCCTTGGTTGGGGGTAGATATCGTAGACAATGAGCATAGAGATAAATACCGCTGCCAACAGTGATACTTTGATGATACTGCTGGAGAATTGCGGAGCTACCCCAACGCATTCGTTACCAGTGGTCCTTCACGAGTTATCGGAGTAGATGTTGAGGGGTTGGACCGAAGACTACGACCATAGATGTAAAACGATGAAGACAATTCAATATACTGTACCATTTCGATCGTAGGCTCATGGGGGTTGAGCTGTGACCGAAATTTTTGAAGGCTCATCTGGGTAGCTAAGCTCATACATAGTTGTGACCTGTGACCAGAAAAAAAAATAGGCTCGTTTTGGCCTAAGCTCAGAATTTTTTGCTTAGAAATGTTCGAGTCTTCGGAGGATGCAGTGCAGTCGAGACAGTTGCGCGTCGCTGGAACGTCTAAGTTTGCCGTCGCAACACCGTCGTCTTAATTGCACCTCAACGAGCAATTCATTCAATGCCTAGTCCACCCCCGATAGTTGACTACGATAACGTGCCAGCAGGCCTCATTGGCTCATTTCTACCCTTGCTATCCATATCCATACCAGCTCTTCTCAGCTTTAACCTGGTGCCGTTGTCCAACGTCTCCGATCCCGGTCCAGACGGTTCCAGCTTGCCCATCGCTACATGCCATTTAGACCCACCTAACTGCGAGTTGTCCGACGCACTGCTCCGCAGTCTCATTCCTCCTCCAGCTGGGCTTGTGAACGAGCTGCTCCAGGACTTGCTATCAACAGTCGTGCACTCCGTTACACATGACGGACGTCGCTTACCTCCTGCCGTCCTCCATGTATGGTCAGCACTCCGCGAGATCCATCATGTTCGCGCCATATGGCGCGAGGCGATAAGGTGGATGAAAACACGAGAGCGACATGGTGCTGCACATTGCTCCGTGATTGACCACATCCGACAGCAGCTGCGTATTGCGGCATGGGGCAGCTCAATCAAAGGCTTCGAGGCATCAGGGCCCTTATCAATCATAGCCTTGTATGCTTCAAATGAATGGCTTACAGATTTGCACACCTCGCAGATGTGTGAGATCCTTTTACAAGGCCTTGATGACGGCGCGGCTTGTGTTACAGATGTCGACATCCTTGATCCACTGTTTGCGAAGACACTGTTACAAGACGGGCCGTCTGACCGCTGGATCAGCCGCATTGCGGCCAACCTTGTCTCCCGCCGTCATAAACAAATTCTAGGGCTTGTTCTCGTTAACGGGAACCACTGGATCACATTTGTTGTTGACTTACAACATGACGTCCGTCTCCTCTTCGGTGATTCCTTTGGGAATGGTCCTCCGAAGTTGGTGCTTACTGCATTTATGGATTGGCTCAGCACGATAACCGGAAAGCTGCCACGGGTTGAACAACTCACATGCGCGTCACAAACAGACTCCTGGTCATGCAGAATCCTTGCCGTGAACGCTCTGCATCACTTCTTGGATGCCTCTCAATGTCCGATCCTGGATACCGCTGCATCAATTTCACTTGCCCGGCTCAAGACATTGGAGAATGTCTTAGCACGTCACCTTGATTCGGTATGTTCTCGTCTGTTCAGATATGGCATGCGAGAGTTAAATGGCCATATTTAAAGGTCGTGCTTGAACCGATACCGAATCCAATGAGCAAGGTGCCGATACCTGAGGTGGACCATGAGAGCGGAGAAGCGGAGAAGGTTGGGGGACAGGTTAACAGTGGGGGAGGACAGATGGTAGAAGAGATGGATCATGTCGGGGAGGAGCACGAAAGAGTGGACTCGTTCAAGGCTCCGGAGGAAGGATCAGACCTGGAGGAAGAATCAGGCCATCATGATCTTTGGGCTGACCCCGTGTACGAGCATATGGAAGGATCAGATGCACCTAAAAGCAGCCCTGAGATTCCTTTGAGCGAAGAAGACTCACTTTCTGATGGCGAGTCGATCTTTCTGACCAAGAAACCCAAGCAGCGCAGCACTTCTCCTGGGCTACGACAGGGCGAAACATCCATCACGGCGTTCTATCCGCGCCTCACCCAAGAAGAAAATCGAAGCCTCTTGATGTCTCGGACCCTGAAACGAAAGCGTGAAGACGAGGATCAGTGTGAGGAGCAGGAACAAGCTGTGGAACGCACCAATCAGGTGAAGCTCGCGAAGGCTTGCACAGGCAACAACCAGTGCAAGAAGAAGCAGCGGGCTAACGAAAGGGAGGACGAGATTGAGCGTGGCATTCGCGACATCGATGGCAATAAGAAGAAAAAGAAAAATGTACGTACCGAGCTTTTGAGCATTCACTTCGGACACAGTTAACAAAGCGCTAGATCACCGAACCTGTGCTCGACGGATCCAATGACCGTAAGATCTCCAACGTTGTGGAGACTTCCCGTCCCTTTCGCCAATTCAAAGATGAAGTTGAGTGCAAGCCGCAAGGAAGAAAGCTGGTGAACGCACGTCAAAAGGCTAAGCGGACAAATTGGCAGATGCCATTCTTGTGGTCACAGATCGTGGTCGCAACGAAGAAAATTGGCTATCCATACAGTGCTGTTGCAATCGTGAAGGAACTGAAATCTCATGATCCACATGTCTTCGGAAAGCTGCATTCTCAGACATTCGGGAAATGGATGAGTCCAAAGACACGTGAGAAAGGCACCTCAATCTGGACTGTCAATGTGCTTGAACGGGTTGATGCTGGGCACAAACCAAAGACAACAGACAATGGCCTGGGTGTCCTGGTGAGTCGAGTGCTACACGGCTCAGATGGCGGTTTAGAAACTTACTAGGATGATCTCAGAAACCACACCCCCTGCTTACAGGAGCAATCATGACGAGGCTACAACGAACTCGAGATATCGGTGTTCCTCTGGCCCTTCAGGATGTTAGCGCTATCATGATCTCCATGATCAGAAAAATGAACCGGAGATCTTTCTGAAGGTCGCACATGATGGCAGTGTCTTCCTTTGCTCAGATTCCTTTGTCCGTAATTTCCTACGGGCTCATCACTGGTCTCGGAGGGCCCCAACTAAGGCAGCTCAGAAGATGCCTGGGGAAGTGCAAGAGCATCTGGGATGATGGTGTGAAGGCCTGGACACAGGCAAATGGGGACCAGACCCAATCAGTGTATGCACAAGGGTTGAAGAACACCTGAAATGAGAAGGGGGAAAAGCAGATCACAGTGGTAGGAACAGAGGAGAAATGCGCGTTCACCTTGATGGTTGGTGTTACAGCGGACGGAGAAGCATTGCCATTTCAGGCAATCTACAAGGGAAAGACGAAGTTGTCCCTGCCTGCAAAGCCTGCGAACATGGAGTCCAATGGTGACATGTGGAAGCGGGCAGAAGAAATTGGTTTCCTCTTCGAGTTTTCACGCACCGACACCTACTGGTCGACACTCGAAATGATGAAGAGCTATGTTGACAACATCCTTGCTCCGTACTTTGTCGCCGCCCGTGCAGCTCATGGTGATCCTGCCAACCAGCTAGCAATCTGGCAAATTGACGCATGGAGCATCCACAGATCAGCTGAATTTTGTGCATGGATGGCTAAAAATCACCCTTGCATCCAACTCAAGTACGTGCCCGGAGGTTGTACTGGAATCTGGCAACCATGTGATGTTGGCATTCAGCGGGTTCTCAAGCACGAGCTCCACCGAATGTCTCATGCTGATGTTGTTGCTGAGGCGCTCTGGCACCTTGAAGCCCTCGAAGCAAATGGATCCGACGTGATTATGTCTCTGCTATCCAGCTAGACAAACAGATCAAAGTTCTTCAGGACCGTTCAGTCAGATGGCTAGTGCGAGCATACGATGTTGTGAATCACCCGGAGTTTGTTCGAAAGGTGAGCTTTCCTTCTATCCCCTTTCTACCTCAACAACTCTGAACTATGTAGGCCTTTGAACATTGCCAGCTCGATGCAGAGCCGCACTTCAACCTCTCTCAAGCAAGTCTTACAAGTACAGCAGCACTCCAGGCGCTCAAGAACCTCCCGACAACTGACCCACAACTATGGGCAGAGATCTCACAGGGCCGTGCTGATCAGTTACAACTGACAGACCGAAGCAAACCTGACCCTTCATCACCAGATGACAAGGATGAAGAGCAAGAGCTGGGGGATGACCTATCAATTCCGACATTGATGCTATGTGATCACATTCTTACTGGTGGCAGCACATTAGGAAGAGGTTTTGTTGAGAACGACAAGGGCAGGCTCGCACCGGTATCGATATCAGAGATGCTCGATGATGCCGCGGCTGATACTGATCATGAGTTCACCGAGGACACTGAAGGTGCGGCAGATGTGGAGGCAGGACCGTCAGAACCTGCTGCGATGGGTTGCGGAAAGCAGGCGAAAAAGCCCAACCAGTTCTACACGGTTGGCAAGAAGTTCTGGGAGCAAACCTAGATAAGTACCATAGACTCAAAGCCAGTAAATACATGGGAAAAAAATTAGATTGTCAATAGTACCCCATAGGCTCATGAGCCTATATGAGCTGTGACCAAAGCGCAATTAGGCGTAGCTCAGAGGTCTCTGTGACCTGTGATGTGAGCCTACGATCGAAATGGTACAGTAATAAGTAGTCAAGATGCATGTCCACGTGTCAGAGCACTGGCCCCTTCATGGAGTCGTGTGCGAAGGTCGAGACCTGGCAATGATTATCAGTCAATTCCAGAAACATAAGAGAGTACAGCAAGGAATCCCCATACCAAGCCATAGCTAGCATGTCATCTCCACAAAACTTTCATTGGAGCAGAGGTGTTTAGAGTCGTGGCTGAAGCTGAAGGACGGAAAGAAGAACGCAACTTGTGACGCGTGACATTATTTGTGACCCGACGCGTCGAAGGGTGGACGTGATGTCACGCACACTTCCACTGTTCGAAGTCAATGTTCGGCGCGTTAGCAGACGCGTTTGAGCATGCAACCCACGCACACCCGGTGCGATCTAAGAGTAATCTGTCATTTTGTTACCCACTGCTGTTTCTGATCCCCCACCCCCCTCCTTTGCTGATTTAGTGACACGCGCGACGCATGTGACCCCAAGCGCCTCCTGTGAGAACGCCAATTTATTCCCCTGGCCCCATACATTTACCCAGATTTTGTGGCCCATTGACAGCCAATCAGGGGAGGCCTCGTGGCTCTAAACACTCCGTGAAAATGGCCCACCCATGAGGTCGTCCCCCGTCTGCCTAATGCAGATAGACCCTCTTATCGTCAGATCAGCCCTTCAAGTTGCTCCGCATGTTATGCAGGGTCTCCCCCCCTTCTTTCTATACCCTGTACCATATTTTGTCTGTGAGTTCATCTCTTCTCTCCGCGACGCCATGTCCGCCGTCTTCACGTTCGGCTCCTTCGGCGACATCGCCCTGCTCGTCAGCTTCGCCGCCACAGTCACCAAGCTCGTCCTCGGCAGCACAGCGCGTCGCTCGAGTACCAAGCCTTTGCGCACGAGCTCAAGTCCTACGCTGATCTCCTCGATCACGCGCAGGACATCGTCTCCGCGCGAGTCCCGCATGGCGCGAAACTGACACTATTGCCCGTCRTGAATGGYCTTRTGGACGCGATGTCGGCCGGGCACGCGCTGCTGGTCGAGATATACCGGAAGGTCGAGCGCTTTCGGAGCACGTGGAGGCGGGCGGGTCGAGGGGGATGATGCGCGAATCGAGGCGCAAGATCGGGTGGAGCCTGTTCAAGGTCTCTGAGGTCGCGGAATTTCGGGCGCGGCTCGCGCAGTGCGAGACCAGGCTAAACACATGGCTTATGTACTTACTGGTACGTGGAGGATTTTTGCGCCACAAATGCTGCATTGATTATTTTTTCCCCCGATAGCTCTGCAGTGAACGCGCTAACTCATGCTGCCGGAGAGCGTGGCGATGGGTTGTCCAAGCTCGGTGATATGATTCAACAGCGACCCAAGCTAATGGGGTATCCCTGGGAAGGTGGCGTCGCCGACGACAAGCCCATGCGACTCGAGGATTTCCTCGGAGTGTCGATTTCGATCCCGATCGAGTTCTGTAGGACATGGGAGGTACGCCGGCCCCGTTTCAGCGTATGGCCTGCACTGATATCGGCGAAGCGAGCAGACCAATTCATCAAATTCTATTTCGACAGCCAGCAGCGGGCAGGGAGGCTCCTGGTCCAGAATGGGCTGTACGATCTCCTTTCGCGATCAGGCCAAACGGTAGTGGGGAAGAATCGGTGGGATCCCGTCTCGGGAGATAAATTATACATGCAAGTATTGCTGCCAACGCCGTCCTTGTCGACGAGTGGACGGATTGAATTCTGTTCACAGTGCAGTCGCAGATACGACGTCGCCAGTCGAGGAATAATAGGTGCTGCAATCTGGTAGGCGCTTGGCTTTAGCTTATTTCCGGCGTTCCGCTGAATAAATATTTGCAATACCGCCACTTCTGTAGCAGCTACTGCGGTCTATGGTCCACCGAACGGCAAGCCACGTCCGAAGACTCCGAGAAGATGTACTCTGCCCTGCAGAAAATAGCCGGCGACTACGAATACGGCGCCGAAATCCGCGACGGGCTGCGATACTTCCGGCGCATCCAGTGGGCGGCGCGCCCTCGACACCAGCTGCCGCTGCGGGAATTTCGCCCTCCCCCGCCGCATTATCTCTATTGCGGAACGGGCGAGAACGAGTTGCCGTTCGAACAGTGGGTGCGGCAGTATATATCGCAGCAGCAGAGGGAGCAGTGGATTGTTCTGGCGTGCAATCATGCGCTGTTTTCCCTCGTTGGGAATCCGACGGGTTGATTGGCAGCGAAGCCAGCGGTAGTGACGTTCTACGGCCAAAAGTATATTGATAGCAGCACCAGCAGTGGATATAAATTAGCAGATCTGAATACAAGAAAACATTGTTACTATGTTCAGCGTGAATCCAGCAACACCCATTTCCAGGTGGCCGCAGACTATGGCCCGTGTTCCCATCGAAGGAGCAGCACTGAAACGCCGTCTAATTGTCGTGGAGAAATAGCTCGTGGTGTGGTCGTTGGGCCGTTTCTATCCGTCACTTGCGCAGAAACTTTGGTGCCCATAACGCTCAGCGTGCCGATTCTGACGCAAGTCCGATGCCAGTGCAGCATGGTGGCATCGACTACGCAGAGGGCACAGCGCATCGCGAGAATCAGATGCGGTACGATTAGTTGCAAGTGGGATCTGATGGACCAGAATGGGAAAAGGTCGGGATGCATGCGAGCTATTGCAAAACTGCAACGCCGTCCCGGCCGCTTTCGTGACGGTCGTACAGGACACGGTTGACGAGCGTGATGGGTATGTCGCACAGTTCCAGTATCGCGGGGATGTCAGGGTTGTAGTGCTTTCGTATCTGTGTTTGGATTTCAGATATCAGAAGAACAATATGCGCAGACAGTACACAAACGTCCGTATATCGTCGAATGGTGGCGTGTTGTACAAAGCGAGCGCGAAATACGTGAAGTACGTGAGCAGGACCACCACGACTGTCCATGCGGGGACCAGTAGCGCCCATTCCCTATGCCGCTGTCAGCGCGCACCTCGCTATCGTCATTGGTGAGATGCACACACATCTACTTGGGTTCCATGTGATTCCTATCGCAACTATGGCGCTGTCAGGGAGGAGCGCCCAGAGAAGATATAGTACTGTAGCGCTCAAGCATGGCGCGGGAATCAGAATCAAACTTCACCACTGCCAGAGTCACGGCCCTCATCCAAGTACTCTTCAAAGCGGATTGTATACCACGCCTTCCTTTCGAAAGGACTCACAAGGAAACATCATACCCAGAAGTAAGATCAGCAATGCTGACGGGACACGTCGACGGCTCACCCGCAAAGTACGTCCGTGTTTCACAAATCATGCCAGACCCGTACCAGTCCTCTGATCACTGTCGCTACTTAAGCACCCAACAGGATCTCTGGACAATATATCTGAAGCCCCGAATTGTCCAAATACAAGGTGTATCCCTCCGTGACGATCCAGACGTCATTCAGCTTGCGCGTCAGAAGATAGACGATGAAGTAGCAATCTTGCTAAACGCTGTGTCCACTCTGCGCACCCGTCGTAACACGTTTTCTGGAATTTACAGCCTTCCACCCGAAGTCTTAGGTCGTGTCTTCCACTTCCTCGACAAAAAAATATATCTCAGTAGCAAGATCAAGCTTGGCTGGATCCGAGTAACCCACGTTTGCAGGTTCTGGCGCGAAACGGCACTTCAACATCCTGCCTTATGGAGCGAGGTGACGGATGAATTGGGGCCAAAATGGACGACTGAGATGCTCCTTCGCGTAAAATCGGCACCGATGTCTTACTCTCAGTGCTTTTTCAAGAGGATCAAGCAAGACAAGGCTATTGCAGATCGAGTCATTGCCGCGCACCTCTTCCACATGCATCATCTGTCCATCATCGAGCCCATTTCAGTCATGACTCCAATTTTAGAGGCGATTATAACGTTCCCAGCCCCGATCCTGGAATCTGTATGTTTAAAAGGTGACAGCTCTCGCGCCGACCAAATGAGCGTACTCCCATCCGACATATTCAATGGCCATGCTCCCATTCTCCGTCGACTTGAGCTGTGGCGTATCCAGGTTCCATGGTCCGCACCCATTCTGCGAGGCCTCACCCATCTCTACATCGACAATACTCACTATCACCCGCCTCCAACGGACGGTGATGTCACTCTATACACGCAATTCTTTCGTGCTCTTCGTGAGATGTCTGCCCTGGAGGATCTATATCTGTCGAATTGTCTTCCTGCGGAGCCAAGGGATCCACCCAGCATCCAAACCGTGATGCTGCCTCGCGTCCAGAAGCTGACTCTATGCAGCGGCTTCACCGTCGAATGCGCGGGTGTCGTCAAACATCTGGCAATTCTTCCATCCTGCGACGTCACGGTCGAATGCGGGTTATTTGATCCTTTCCACTTCCAGAGAATAATTTCATTTGTCAAGGCTCACACCCTCTCCGCCGCCAACCAACTGCCACTTTTGACGATGTCCTTGTCGATTACGCAGGGTGATCCTACCTACCGTGATCCGAGATGGGAGCTGCGCTTCTGGGCTGCAGGTAATTCTCTAGATCTGGCCGGCCTTCGACAGGATCAAGCAGATGTCCCATCCATCTCGATCTTAGTCGATGTACAGGAAGAAGAATTGGATGTCGATTTACAAGCTCTATGCCAATGCCTCCCCAAGGACATCATTCGCGACCTGGTCGTCACCACGGGTGATACTATGCGGACACTAATACCCGAGGATTGGGTCTTCATTTTGGGCGAATATACAGCAGTCGAAAACATGTCAGTCATGGGAGATGTCGTTCACGCGTTGTGCGGCGCGTTAGGCATTCCGAGGTCGGGGCTGTCGGAAGGCACGGAGGAGGTTCTGCTCACCCGCGAGCAGCTTTTCCTCAGAAATCTCAAGCATATCGAGTTCGAGCAGGTCGACTTCCACCACAATTATGAGATGGAACAACTTGAAGATGACGAGGAACACGTCGTGGTCGGCACGAGGGTCTACGACATGCTAAAGACGTCGCTTTCTCGCCGGCGTGCAGCGTCCGACATACCTCTGACTCTCTTCATCAGAGGATGCTCCATCGATCTTGAGCAAATTCGAGGACTGCAGGAGATCGCTGAAGTTGATTGGGACCTTTTCCAGGGCGACCTAGGATACTAGATGCTTTCCATGCTCGTTTGCAATAGCAATTGTTAAATCGAATGAAATACGTGCTGCCAGCTGCTGCCAGTCGTGTCCTTCTGCGCCACGCCGCGCCTCTGCGCCCGCGTCTATGGCACCCATGGGGTCTGAGGGTCTTGCACAGAGCCTTTAAAGCTCGCAAAGGAATTATGGACACAATCCTGCCGCGGAGAACAACTGCGAACTTGAAACATCAGCGATAAGCACTGTACCATTACCGCACTAAGCTAGAAAATAGAGTGAATTCGCGGTACAAGGTATCATGATATCAGACAGCCTGCCATACGGTAGATTCAAGCTCGATGATATGCTTCAGCAGCGATCAAAGCTAATAAGGTATCCCTGGGAAGGCGGCGTCGCCGATGACGAGAAGCCAAAGCGGATCCGGATACAAGAAAACACTGTTGTTACATATGTTCAGCGCGAACTTGGTGCGAACCCAGCAACACGCGCTTCCGAAGCGGTCGCAGACTATGACCCGCTGTTCCCATAGGTGGAACTGAAAGAGCAACACCGTGCTGGAAGCTTGTATTGTCATGGATAAGTAGCCCGTGGAGTGGTCGTAGGGGCGTTTCTATCCACCATGACGTCCGTGTGGTCGATGACATCTTGCCAGAAACTCTGATGCCCGTAACGCCCAACGTGCCGATTGTGGTGCAGGTCCGATGCCAGTGTAGCGGAAGGGCATCGACAAGAATGAAATGCAGTACGATTAGTTGCAAGTGGAACCTGATCGACCAGAATGGGAAAAATCCGGGACGCAAGCTATTGCGAAGCTGCAACGCCGTCCTGGTCGCCTTCGCGGCGGTCATACAGGACGCGGTTGACGAGCGTAATGGGTATGTCGTACAGTTCCGGTATTGCGCGCGGATGATACGGGTTCGGAGTATCAGGGTCGGGGTGTAGTGCTTTCGCGTCTGCGCATTTAGATTCCAGATATCAGAAAATGAACAGTACGCGCAGACGACCCGCAGACGTACCGGTGATTGTCCATATATCGTCGAATGGCGGCGTGTTGTAAAAAGCCAGTGCGAAATACGTGAAGTACGTGAGCAAGACCACCACGACTGTCCATGCGGGGACGAGCAGTGCCCATTCCCTACGCTGCTGTCAGCGCGTGCCCACCATCGTCATCGGTGGAGAGCACACGTACCTACTGGGATACCATGTGATGCCGAGAGCAATGATGATGCTGTCTGGCAGGAGCACCCAGAGAAGATACAGGATAAAAAGAAGATAGGTCGAGGACCAGGCAACGAAGCCGTAGAACTCAGGTGCGCGGGAGCGGTACTGTGGAGGCGGAAGCGGCGGGTAGGGCGCGAGGGGCGACGTCGGGGACGTCGGTAGTTCAGGCTGTGACCTGTCAGACATATGTTCTTAAGTTACGGTGTCGGCAAGAAGAGGATGCAAGCCAAGAGTCTTGCAAGAGCAGTGAACCAGGCGTTCCCATTAGCCGATTAGATAAGATCTAATGCAAGATAAGACCACACACCTCAGATCGCTTCTGCTCGCGGCAAAGGCGCCGCTATCATCATCATCACATTCTCCTACACAACACCCGACCCGTTTATCATCGTCCTCCAGCGATTCGGATAATCACCGGTCTGAGTCCACGCACGATCGCTGTGTTTGAGCTACTGTTTGAGCTGCTGTGCCAGTAACTACTCAAAGCGATCTTCGAGTCCATAATTTCAGCTATACAGTACTGAGGCTAGTAGTATACAAGACGAACACAAGGCGACGGTCCGGGTCAACCGTCGATTCCATCCGCGTACTGCCCATCTACATCCTCTGTTTCAGGAACGGTGCTTATCCTGAATATCTCTATCTGACAACGAAGTACCATACCAAGATTAGCAATGGCAGTTAGGACACCGGAAGCAAAGTAAGATCGAGTCGCTTCTTCTCGATTAACACGCATTGATATTCTGACTATTACTACCTAAGCAGCCACCGGGATCTATGGACAAAATACTTGAATTCCCGAATCGCGAATATACAGGGTGTATCTCCTCGCGACCACCCGGACGTAATTCAGCTCGCCCGTCAGAAGATCGACGACGAAGTGGCAGTCTTAGTTGCCGCTGTATCCTCTCTTCGCACGCGTCGTAATGCGCTCACCCGCATCTGTACCCTTCCATCGGAAGTCCTTGTCCGCATCTTTCACTTTCACGCTGCAGGTGACCCGCCTAGCCACGCGAAGAATCTTGGCTGGATCCGAGCGACTCAGGTTTGCAGGATCTGGCGTGACACAGCGCTTCAACATCCCAGCTTATGGAGCGATGTGACGGACAAGCTCGGTTACGAGTGGACAAGAGAGATGGTCGTGCGTGCAAGTCGGCGCCGCTTTCGTATTCTCAGTGCTCTTACCAGCCATCGGACCCTCCAGGACATATTATCGCGAGCCTCGTCATTCCCCAACAGCTCTCCCATATCCGCCATCTGTCCATCGCTGAAGGAACTGGAGCCATGGGAGCCATCTTGCTGTCTTTGGTGGCATCTCCGGCGCCAATGCTGGAATCTCTGTACCTGCATGATGGTAGAGGAACATGTACATTCCCGCGCGACATATCTAACAGCCATTCCCCCCTGCTCCGTCGGCTTGAGCTATGTGATATCCAGCTCTCGTGGACTGCGCCCATTCTCCGCGATCTCGTTCATCTGGACATCAACAACAGTGAAAGTTATTCACGCCATAGATCAGCTCGCAGCGGTGACCTGAGTGTGTACACACAATTCTTTTGCGCTCTTCAAGAGATGTCCTCTCTGGAGACTTTATGCTTGTTGTATTGTCTTCCTATAGAACCCAGGGATCCTCCAAGCGTACCGCATGTGGTGCTGTCTCGCGTCCAGCAGCTGACCCTCGGTGACAGCGCTACAGTTGAGTGCAAATCGGCCCTCAAGCACCTGGCAATTCTTCCATCCTGCGATGTCACCATCGACTGCGGGATGCTTGTTACTCGCCACTTTCCAGGCATCATGACGTTTGTCAAAGCCCATGTACTGTCCGGCGCACATGAAAATTTGCCTCTGACAATGCTCGTGTCGAACACACAGGGAAGCGACACCGGCGCAAAGTGGCTCCTCCGCTTTTGGGCTGCGGGTGAATCCCCCCATCTAGCCGGCCATCCTCAGGAAGGGGAGGGCGTGCCCACTATCTCAATATTGATCGACGCAGATGACGATACGAATGTATGCCATGCCCTTGCAAACGACGCCTGGGCCATCCGGGACCTGATTCTCGAGTCGGATAACTTTGACTGGACATTATCATGCGAGGAATGGATATCTGCTTTCGAGGGATATACGGAAGTGGCGAATCTATCAGTCCGGGGACAGGTTGCGCGGAGTCTGTGCGGGGCGTTGGACGTGCGGCCGCGGCGTTTGGCTCACGATCAACAAGACGAGAGCGGGGACGGAGGGCAGCTTAGACAACAGCAGTTTCTCTTCCGAAAGCTCAGCCGCGTCGAAATCAAGTGTGTCGACTTCAACAACGATGATGAGTGCGAACTGTCTGAAGACGAAGAGGAATCCGAGTCTCCCACTGCCACCGTCAGCATTTTCGATATGCTGAAGACGTCACTTGCTCACCGCCGCGCAGCGGCCAACATACCTCTAACTCTCTACCTCAGAAGATGCTCCATGAACCTCGATCAATTGCGAGAACTGAGGGAGATTGTTGAGGTTGTTTGGGACCTTTTTGAGGGCAGTGACGATAACTCGGCTTACTATAATAGGCTGCTTTAGGAATTGCGAAAGTGAATTCTATGGCCAGTTGAGTCCTTCTGCATCAAGCCGCCTTGCTTCACGGATGATAGAGGACTGCGGACCTCACAGAGAGTGGTAGATGCTTCACCGTCTCCATGCTGAAGTGGAAAGTAGCTAGAGTGAATTCGCAGTAGTACAACGCATCATAGTACCAATTAAACAGCATGCCATACAATGACATAGTGACACCAGTTCCTGGAGTTGTCCTGTCCGGGTAAGCTCACGCGAGACGAACACGATTTCATGCTTGCGTCGGCACAGGTCATCGCTGACGCCATTTTGGCTGCGAAGTGTTGCACATATCATGATTGCATAACGCTCAGCGAGTGCGGCGCAGGAGCGAGAATCAGACTTCACCACAGTCCTCGTAGTCTTCATTCATTCTCTAAGCTCCAAGGCGGACCGCACACTACGCCTTCATTTCGAAGGAGAAGTAATCATTGTACTCATAGATAAGGTCAGCAATGCCAACTGGACACGTTGACGACTCATTCTCAAAGTACGTCCGATATTCCTCATAAGTCATGCCGGAACAGTGTCAAATCTCTGATTGTTGCTACAACTAAGGACCCAACATGATCTGTGGACGATATATCTGAAGCCTCGAGTTGTCCACATACAAGGTGTATCCCTTCGTGATAGCCCAGACGTCATTCAGCTCGCGCGTCAGAAGATAGACAACGAAGCGGCAGCCCTGCTTAACGCTGTATCCACTCTCCGCACCCATCGTAACACGCTTTCGCCAATTTATAGCCTTCCACCCGAAATTTTGGCCCGCATCTTCAACTTTCAAGAAAAACGTATCTATCCACGCAGCAGGAACAAGACCAAGCTTGGCTGGATCCGAGTGGCCCATGTTTGCAGGTTCTGGCGTGAAACAGCTCTTCAACATCCCAGATTATGGAGCGAGGTGACGGATCGATTAGGGGCAAAGTGGACGACCGAGATGCTCTTGCGCGCAAAATCGGCGCCAATATCGTATTCGCAGTGCTTCTCTGGGAGGATCCAGCGGGACAAGGTTATCGCAGATCGTGCCATTGCTGCGCATCTCTTCCATATCCGTCATTTGACCATCATCGAGCCCTCTAAAACCATGAACCCCATTTTACAGGCCATGATAGCACCCGCCGCGCCGATCCTGGAATCTATGCATTTGGATAGTCGCGCCGACCACGGTTGCGCACTCCCATCCGACATATTCAATGGCCATGCTCCTAGGCTCCATCAACTTGAGCTATGGCGTATCCAGATTCCATGGTCTGCACCCATTCTTCGAGGACTCACCCATCTCCACATCGACAATACTCACTATCACCCGCGTGCAACCGACGGCGATGTTACTGTATACACGGAGTTCTTTTGTGCTCTTCGTGAGATGTCTGCCCTGGAGGATCTATATCTGTCGTATTGTCTTCCCGCGGAGCCTAGGGATACACCCAGCATTCAAACCGTGACGCTGCCTCGCGTCCAGAAGCTGACTCTATGCAGCGGCTTCACCGTCGAATGCGCGGGTGTCGTCAAACATCTGGCAATTCTTCCATCCTGCGACGTCACGGTCGACTGCGGGTTACTAGTATTTGATTCTCTCCACTTCCAGAGAATAATCTCATTTGTCAAGGCCCATACTCTCTCCGCCGCCAATCAATTGCCACTTCTGACGCTGTCCTTGTCCACTACACAGGAGTATCCCTCCTACGAAGATCCGAAATGGCAGCTCCGCTTCTGGGCTGCAGGCAGTTCTCCAGACCTGGCTGGCCTTCGTCAGGATCAGGCGGATCTCCCATCTATCTCAGTCTTAGCCGCTCTGCATGAAGAGGAAGTGCATAGCGATTTACAGCTTCTATTCCAAAGCCTGCCCAAGGACATCACCCGCGACCTGATCGTCACCCCGGGTTGTGTTTTCTGGACGCTGACACCCGAGGATTGGGTTTTCGTTTTGGGCGAATATACAGCAGTTGAGAACATGTCGGTCAAGGCAGAGGCCGCTCACGCCTTGTGTGGGGCGTTGGGCATTCCGAGGTCCGGGCTGCCGGAAGGCACGGAGGAGGTTCTGCTCATCCACGAGCAGCTTTTCCTCAGAAATCTCAAGCGTATCGAGTTCGAGCAGGTCGACTTCCACCACAATTATGAGATGGAACGACTTGAAGATGACGAGGAACACGTCGTGGTCGGCACAAGGGTCTATGACATGCTAAAGACGTCGCTTTCTCGCCGGCATGCAGCGTCCGATATACCTCTGACTCTCTTCATCAGAGGATGCTCGATCGATCCTGAGCAAATCCGAGGATTGCAGGAGGTTGCTCAAGTTGATTGGGACCTTTCCCAGGGCCCATTCCAGGGACACTAGATGCTTTTCACTGCAATCACATCCTGGCCAGCGTCGCGACGCGTTGCAGTATGATTTCGGTCTGGCTCCATTTCTCATCTTCGTCCCGACGGATTGCGCTTTGCTTACTGTACGATTTACCTATCCGCATTCCAGTCGCATTCACTTCCCTTCCCGTTTCTCTCGTCTTCATCTTTTATGTCTTGATAACGACTCATTTTTCCTTATGATACAAACCCGAGAGCCTCATCGCTTGTAGTATAAAGCCTCTGGGATTCGTCCTATATCTACAGCAACCCAAGAACTATTCAGTGCTGTCTCCATTCTTTCTCGTCTTCCGTATTGCCTCAGCACTGGCTCCTGCGATGCTAGCTTCGCGCTATCCCCTCATCTCAATCTCGGGCTTCTCTATGGGACGAAATTAACTACTCGCACTCACCGCGGGTGCCACATCATCGATGAAGACCTGCAGGATAATGTTCTCCTCGATCTCCTTTGGATGGCCCCGCGCATTGATCGCACTCTGGTTGATGCGCAGCCAGTTCTCCGAGATGCCCTGGCCGGTGTGCTCGCGCGAGACGAAGATAACTTCGCACTTACGCCGGTGGCGGCCAGGCCGCTGCCGACGACGTTCTGGTGCCCATAGCGCTTGAGCGAGGTGGGGGCCTTCGGGATCAGCGGGTCGGAATTTGTTTCTAGACGGAGGATTGTCAGTGCAGGGCGGGCGCGGGTGGCTGGAAGCGCGGACCTCGAACGAGACGATGAAGCTGTCGCCTGACCATTCATCTACCATCGGTTACAGAATTTTCGGCATTGGTCCATCTTGATGAGCAGGCTGCCTTCTCTCGATTGGATCCTGTGCTCGGACTGGTGCAGCGCGCATGGTACATTGCCCCATGGGAGCGAAAGGAGATAGTGGTACTTACCATCTTCTGTCATGGGAGGAAGAAATCGTTGACTGCTGCTGCAAGATAAATAGTATAGTGATGCCGACTTATCGTTGACAGCTCTTGACTGACGGCACGGAGTAGCCACAGGTAGTCATTGACAGTCACGAACGTGAGCGTATGAATCTGCTCAGACGTGTGAGCCGACCTGTATGCTTGCAGCACCTCAAGAAGCTCGACACGCTTGGAAGGCGTCACGTTGATGTTTGCCGGTGACCGTGAATTATGACCACCGTCAAATTTGATGCGCAACATTTGCTAGCAAGTGTGACAGCGCGCGAGATACGACGCACATGCACTACCCTCGCCCAACCCCGAAGATGCCATATGTCCTGCGCTCGATCAGATGACCGTGGAACTTGGTGTTGACATAGAATAATTGCAGCTTTGGCTCCGTCCGTCCTTGTCCAGGGATCTGAATCGCGCAGCGAATGTAAATATGTGGCCCAGGAGTTCAGGCGGAAGGTGTGGCTTGCGGCAAAAGGTGTTTCGCCGTCCCTAGTAGAGCGCTATGAGTGTTACAAAGAGGGCAGTGATTTCAGCATCAAGAAGCGCCTCGGCCTCGACATCGGGCCCGGGCAAAGTAAATTTAGATCGGGATGCGAGGGTAGGTTCCCAGCTGTTCCCAGAAAGATCTGTGCTTAGGACGATCAGAATGATCTAGTTAGGCTGTAGACATGGCAGTGAAAGCATACCGTGAAGCGTCAGCTGGCATTCTCCTGGTTCATTTCTGATTCAGTTCGTCTGCAAACTTTGTCTATGCAGGGGGTTATGTTCGATCAAATGTAAGGTTTAAAGGCGAACATACAGTACCTATATGACACTGTTTCGCATCGGAGACTGAACCGTATCTAGAGATCTAGAGATCGATTTGGGTGTATGCTATCCAATGTAGTTATGATGTGATGGACGCATTCGACAAGGTTCAGTTGTCGGAAAATCGCCGCATGCCAGTGGCTTCATGGTCGGCGCTCGATTCATTGTGACGCCTTGGAGTCGCTGTGCATGCACATGACGCTCGACTACCAGTTGGTGATCGTCGGACTAAAGCCCATCAGCATGTCAGTACAGCAAGTACGCACTTGCAAGCCGCCAGTATACTCTTGCACGGACCGAGGTTGTCATAGGTGAATGTGCAGAGAGAACTTGAACTTGAAGTTCAATTGCTTGGTTGATCGCTACCGGACGGTGCCGGGCCGCCAGGAAATGTGGGTCCAAATAGGTCCAAATATTCTGACCGTCAGCAACAGCTAACTTACGAGTCGCTTTACAAACAACTACCCCTCCGCAATGACAAGTCCTAAAGGCCTAACCCTTAGGCCCGTCCAATTCCATCCTTATGAGCTCTTGTTCACCAGCCAGAGCTTAAGTCGCACTTGGATGCCGCCTGTCACCGCCGCTCTCACTCGGGGATGAAGCCTCCGCGTCGGAGTGAAGCCCATTCCATTCTGGTCCCACCCCATCACACCGCTGCAGGGCGTCTGACCCTCGGCTTGTAAAGTAAATGGTGCGCCGCAGTGGACGCAGCTTATAGTACGACTATGCTATTCAGACCCTCGAAGATGTAGAGGCGTTACAGGTAAGCAAAAACTCAGACGTTCCTGTCATATTCTGACACGTGCTGGTATGGTTTGGGATAGACGTCCTTATTGGAGCATCATTCCACTTCCCGTGAACTACGGAGCTGTAGTGGGTGACATGCATAGCTTGAGCTGTGGCCGGGATTACTGACAACTCAATTAGAATAGTGGTTGGCCATCCCCACACACACCGTCCCTCCGCACACGCTTTTCTCACATGCTCATGATTGAGATTCGGGAATGAAACGCTAACAATCGCAAGCGTCTATTGCGCGTAGATCAAGTCGCGCCAGTCCATCGCTGGACGGACGGCATTCCTTGTTGTCGTTCACATAGCGGAGCCATCGTCGTTGCCTCTTTGGATCTCCTCCAGTTTTCGGTGCGTGCTAGCAATATTTATATTCGGAGGCTGCCAGTCATTACATTTGGAGACGCAATGAGCGCTGATAGATGGGAATAGCATTGCATTGTACTACCAGACTTCACGCAACGCTTCCAGCGCCAAACGCAACAAGCGCGACTTCTGGGCTCTGACATCTGAGCATCATATTCTATTCGAGGGTCCTGAGCTTGTCATTGTCTGATGTGCTCCACGACGTAAGTAGGGTGGTTGACTACTCGCAACAAAGTAGCAGTGGTACCTCAGTTGCTTACTTTCCAATCAAACTCAATGAACCTCGAATAGTTGACGCTCATGCAGCCTCGCCTATAAATATGCGCTGCTCGTGGGTTTATTCCTACAGCAACAGTTCCCAAGTTGCTTCATCTCGTGTCTCCTCACCACTACCACACCTTCGTCTACTCATCTGCATCATGTTCGCTCCTTCCTTCACTGTCGCTATTGCAGCCGCCCTCGCTGGCTATGCCGCCGCTCAGGAGTCTCACCAAGTCACTGTGGGTCTTCTGGTTAAAGCTCCTGCGGCAATGCTCGACACTGACATCGCTGCCGCACCTATGATAGATGACACAACAACTGCGGAAGCGGCAACCCCGTCTTCCTGTACGAAGCGAACGGCACCCCGCAGGGGCCCACGACCATCAGCGGCCAACTCCTAGGCGGCGTCGCCTGGATCGACGGCTTTGCCGGCGC
>SFCI01000454.1:0-21088 GCA_004681135.1 Hericium alpestre | reverse complement strand
ACCCTCGGGGCGGGCAGCTGCACGGTATGCGGAGCGACCTTGAGCCGGCTGGATTCTGGGGAGAGGCATTTGCAGGAGGCGTGCTGCCGGTGCAGGGATTGCAAGATGAAGTGCGCCACACCGGAGGAGTTGACGGCGCATGGTGAGTTGCACTGCCCGGGTCGTCCGGCAGGTTCATCTCGCAAGGGCCAGGGGAAGAAGGCGAAGAAGGCGAAGAAGCAGTGATTTCCTGTTGTACTGTGCGGCGAACCGTGATCTTAGTGTTGTGATGTGCGCATATGTTCTGTTCTGTTCTGTTCTGTTCTGTGTAAGTTTGATATTCTCGATGGCTCTTTACTATTTATGATGTCGGTACTGTACTTAATGAATACACTTGATGTTATACGGACTTTTTACAAGAGCGCACGACATGGGCAATTGACGAGATGTCCGGCCTGTGATCGATGAATCGATGCTGGAACTCGGCGACGGGCGTCGACAGCTCGCAGAATCTGCTCGCGCTGTCCCTTCCGTGCTTTTCTTATTCCCTTAGTATGGTCTTTTGCCTAATGACATCAGCATGTTTGCGTGATAAGCTCGTGTCAACAACCGCGTGGAATTGAGCACATCGTGTTAAACACGTCGATCCTGAGGCACTAAGCTCATGCAGGTTGAGTACAATGTTGTGCACTTGAGTCAAGTGTGTCGTCTGCCTTTAGGCTTTGGGAGACTATGCGTAACGCGTCTTGAGATTTCGTGAATTGTGAGGTCAGCATGTTCGCGTGAGCGCGCGCTGGTGTTTGTCGCGGAATTGAATCACCACTCAACGCCGCGCACCGCCCACCACCTTGGTCCCCTCCACCATACCAATGGCCTCGGAAGCCACTACTGCCGCAAAACACGCTGGATCGCGTACCTCGCATGCGCGCGCGATACTGGGACCTGCACTTCACGAGCGCCTAGCAGAGACCAAAGTTTTGTTGGTCGGCGCGGGTGGCATTGGATGCGAACTCCGTGCGTAATTTGCGTTTGCTTCTATGGGCCAGGGCCACTGGTAGGCGGAAGCGTTCGAATTGACTCATGAATATAGTCAAAAACATCGTTCTTGTGGGCTTTGGCCACATCACCCTCCTCGACCTCGACACAATCGACCTCTCCAATCTGAACCGGCAATTTTTGTTCAGGAAAAAGGATGTGAAGCAGAGCAAGGCTCTGGTACGTCTCTGAACTGTCTCTGCACATTCTGACGCGTCTAATCTTTGAATTCCGTCTAGGTCGCTGCGCGCACAGTGAGCGCTTTCAATCCCAACGTACACATCCATCCCATACACGGCAATATCAAGGACACACAGTTTGATTTGAGCTGGTTCAAGAGTTTTGACATCGTGCTGAATGCACTAGACAATCTAGGTGGCGTTCTAATACCTTCACCATACGACATGGCCCCTCACATCGCAAATGTTCAGATGCCAGACGACACGTCAACAAGATGTGCATGGCTGGCGAAATTCCGCTGGTAGAGTCTGGGACTGCCGGGTATCTCGGGCAGGTCCAGCCGTTGCTCAAGGACCGAACAGAGTGCTTCGACTGTATCCCGAAGCCGACGCCGAAGACATTCCCAGTCTGCACCATCCGATCGACGCCCTCTCAGCCAATACATTGTATTGTGTGGGCAAAGAACTACCTGATGGGGTGAGTGCATGCGTCCTTCTCACCGTCACCTTTCCCTTTCTTCCGCCATGGCTTCCATCACGTTTCAAGCGATCTCGCTCTTGCATTCGCTGTTTTCACCTTTGAAGAGGCACTTATGGTATTAATAGACAACTTTTTGGCGAGGACGAAGATGCCACAGGAGAGCTAGATGACGCTGAGAAGCAAGGAGAAAACGGCAAGTCTCCACGTGTCTTGTCCGATGCGTAGGTTTTACTTATGCGTCGTACCGTCCGACAGCAAAAGAGATAGCGACTCTGCGAAAAGAAGCTCAAGCATTCAGAGCAGTTCGTGCTGCCTTGCGCTCGTCCGAAGGTTCAGATGCTGCGAGGCGGGCATTCCAAAAGGTTTCGCTGACCCACTTTCGTCGTTCTTGCTGTCGGTCTGATTTCCTCCATAGGTCTTTTACCATGATATTCTGAATCTCCTATCAATGGAAGACATGTGGCGTTACCGCGACAAGCCTACTCCCCTCGATTTCGATGCTATCAAGGAGGATCGCTTCATCTTGCGCGGCGAGCCGGCAAGCCAGGCCAAGATTCCGATCAACGGCGCGCCGAATGGTGCCGCGTCTACCTCAAGCGCGAAGGCCGTGAACGGAGACATGGCCAATGGCTCCGGTGCGAATGGCCTGAAAGACCAGCGCGAGCTCTCGTTGCGCGACAGCTGGGAGATGTTCGTCAATAGGTATGTTGTGCCGTGCGTTGTTCCGTCTGGGCTTTCGGCTTACGGATGTATGCAGTACAGATCGTTTAGCAGCGCGTCTGAGGGCTGGCGAGGAGACGATCAGCTTCGACAAAGACGACGATGACACCCTCGACTTCGTCACCGCAGCAGCGAATCTGCGATCGGCAGCGTATGGCATCCAAGGCAAGAGTCGCTGGGAGATCAAAGGTGCGTCTCTAAACATGACCCTCTGCCGTTTCCTGATCTCCAGAACGCAGAGATGGCCGGCAACATTATCCCCGCCATCGCGACCACCAACGCCATCATTTCGGGTCTCATCGTCCTGCAGGCCCTACACCTCCTCCGCAAGTCGTACGACCGCCTGCGCAACGTGCACCTGCAGTTCAAGCCCGCCGTGCCGCTCAGCACTATCACGCTCTCGCCGCCAAACGTCTCGTGCGGCGTGTGCCGCGACACATATGCGGAGATCCTGGTCGATCCGGCGCGCGTGACGCTCGGCGACGTCATTGACGGCATTCTTGGCGACGAGGACGAGGAGGGGAGGAGGGAGGTGAGCACGTTCGAGGAGAAGCGCCTGCTGAGCGATCCCGATTTCGACGATAACCTCGGGCGGACGCTCGAGAGCTTGAGCGTGACGCGCGGCAAGTTCCTCAGCATCGTGGATGAGGACGGGGAGTACGAGACTATTGCGTTGGCGATTGGTGTCTTACCGTTAGTATCATTGTCTCATCTTTATTGCTGTGCACTCATATTTCATGTTTTTGGCGAGTAGGCCANCACCCCATCGACGGCCCTGCTCTCATCCTACCGTCGCCGCTGCCCGTCGCGAGCCAGCGCCCGCTCGGCGCGAACGTGATGGTGTAGATCGGCCGCTTGTGGTTCGTGAAGACGTGCAGGCACGCGCCCGTCACGGCGTCCCACAGCCGCGCCGTGTTGTCGAACGACGAGCTGGCGCGCAATCGTCAATACGCATAGATGATCATGGGCGAGGGGCACTCACGTTGCCAGCATCTCGTTTCCTGATTCCGTGGACCGCGGACACCAGCTGATGCCGCTGACGTGGCCGCGGTGGCCTTCGAGGACGATGGCACTAGTGACGAAGGTGTGCTTCTCGGTCGCGGAGACGCTCGACGTGTCCCATATCCGTGCGGTTTTGTCGTCTGAACAGGAGGCGAGGCGTGTTCGGGTTGGATTGAATTTGATCTGGTTGATCTCATTCGTGTGGCCACTGGAAGCTCGACGTCAGAAAGAACGGTACGTGGCCTGCGGCACGTAGGAAAACTAACCCAAATGTTCTGAGAGGGCTTTCGCGAGCGAGGTTCATGATGTGGATCACCTTGTCAGCGCCGCAGCTAGCGAAGAACTCGTCATCCAGCCAGTCTACATCCAGACAACAATCTATAACGCGCATCAGCGACCGCTCGTGGCGATGGCGATACTTCCTGGCAACATACCTGTATGGGTCTTGTATTGTGTCTGTAATCTCTTCTCCTTCACATTCCAGACACAAGCTGTACTGTCGAGACTCGCAGTCAACAACCACTTGCCTGACTTTGAGAACCTTGTTGCGAATATAGGTCCCTTGAAGCACAATTCAGTCGACTCACAAGCCCGAGAACGCAAAACGCTGCCATACCTGATGTTTAGGATCCGAGAAATAGAGTTCTCCGTCCGAAGTGCAGACTCGAAGGATTGCGTCGTACGATCCTATCGCAAGCAAAGAGCCATCCTGGTTCCAATCGAGCGACGTCAGATCGCCCTGTTCGTCCTTCGGGTAGTATGCCAGAGTTTTAGGCTCCCCACAAGGCGGTGCGCGGGAATTTCCATCTCGCGGAGGAACAGGTAGATTCCACAAATGGACAATCGCATCCTTCGACCTGTTCACGATTCATGGTGATGATCGTCCCTCAGACGTCACTTATGATGACATACCCTGAAGCCAAGATATTCGGTAGCTTTGGATTCCATGCGCACACAAAGACCTACAAGGGCCTTTGTTGGTACGGTCCTCGATGTGATGGGCAGTCGAGCTCAGGCGTACCTCCGTCACGTGTCCCTGCAGTAATCGGACAGCATCCGGGTCAAGCTCTTCCTCTTCCTGCACCGGGGACTTAATCTGCTTGGCTTTCCGTGCAGCAGCAGAGTCAAATAGCACAGTGTCGCTGATTTGATCATTCTGCAGACCACGGGCTGCAAATTAGGAAGTCAGAGATGAGAATTGAAGAGAGTACGACAGCATACCATCTAGTGCACTTGGTGTCTCCTGCATAGGTGTCTCCACCTCTCTGTCCTTCCTGAACCGCTTGTCAGTGCGCCCGTCATCCGTGGCCGGCGTGCTAGCCTTCCGCTTTTGCGCAGCATCTCCCAAGTCGAGCCTTGCCATAGCCACGTCCCTCAGGAGCGGCGCAGGCGTGGGCACAGGCGCGGCAGACGTCGACGGGATTTTTCCCGCGACATCCGCCGAGCAGACGTGACTGTCGAGCAGTGAGAAGCCCGCCTTGCAGTCCGTCGTCATCGCATTTCCGCGCCAGTGCGTCTCGACTTCGGAATAGAGCAAGGCTTTGCTGAGCAGCTCGACGAGCTCGCCGCGCGGGATGCGCTTTTGAAAGTTGTGTGAATGATCGAGACGGCCTTCTGTGTGTATGGCGAATGCGGAGTGCTGGAAACCTGGACAAGAGTCAATCCTGCAGTCGTATATACTTTCAGCAGGTGACTGAAGATGTACGAACCAGAATCTTGGAAATAAGAATAAATTAGACAGTTGACCTCATCAGCTGTGATCAAAATTGGAGCAGACGCCATGGGTATAGACCCTCTGCGTCGACGAGACGATGTTGACGGTGAGAGGAGAGTTGTTGATTGTCGAGATGAAGGCTTGTCTGCAGGTCGCCACAATGTTTTCGGAGCTGGAAATTAAGTTACAAGATAAGATAATGGCTGCGGTGTCGGGGGTCTCTTCACCGTCATTCCCGATATCTCGGTGCACGTGCACTGCGATATCGAAATATGCCGCCGGTGCGGTCGATCCACTCCTCCGTGCCGTGGGGGACCGTGCATTGCTCAGCATCCGGAGTGTGAGCTTCTACCAACTTCCCACTACCACACGCTCGTCTGTTCTTGCATTGCAAAGCAGCACATATCATGGAACGTTGGACCATGGAAGATGATGATCCCGATTATGTCCCTTCCATCGACGAGGACGAGGAAGAGGACGACGATGCTGAAGAGGATATGGACGAGGAAGAGCAAGAGCACGACCTCGACGTCAACATCGACGAGGTTGATCTCGACGGATCACCTGCCCAAGACCTCTTGCACAGTACGTCCTTTTCCTTTTCTCCATAAACTGCATGCGAACGCAGCGCTATCAGCTCTTGTCGAGCTGCACAGACTAGCAGACCAGTCGGACACCCAGGGCGCACGGCCCAGCGACGCGACGCAGCTACTAGTGCGTCTGCTGGGTGACGAACCTCTGCGCCCGACGAGAATGCCAGTCTCCAACGTGGCGGCGGCGCCGCGTGCCCAAGTGAGCGATGAGGAGGATGAAGACGAAGAGTCTGATGACGAATTTGACGGGTATGGCCTTCGCGGTGGTACCGGGTCCCGGCGTCTTCCAGCCTGGGCGGGACCTACTACAGAGCCGCAGAAGGCCGGCATGGAGCTCCTCATGGGCGGTGAGTTTGGTCGTGTCAGGAATAAGATCAACGGGCGCAACGTGGCCAAGATCTTGGCCTCAAGGGCGACCAAGACCCGCAAATTCTATAGGGAAGATGTCTTGAGTGTAGGTTGACTATTGTATCGCAGAGTAGATATGTTGACATGGTCTTAGAACCTTGTGCCAAACACGAACGGTACGGCCGTGGCATCCTATGATTCTAACATCTACTGCGGGCAATTTTCTGCCGGTAAGTGGACCAGGCCAAGGCTTATTTGAGATCGGGACTCATCGGCGAGTGCGCTGCAGACTCAACGTTTTACTATACATGTGCCCAAGGTTTGTCAGACGTGCATACCAGTTGTTGCGCTCTCAACGTTCGTTGCAGACTTTCGCTTGCATATATACGATGTCACTGCCCCTCCACAAAGAACAAGACCAATACACGAAACTCGATACCGACGGATGCGACCGGACCATGAGACGACCATGAAGGTGATGAAAACCATTCCTGGTCATGCCGGCCGCTGGACCATCACCGACTCGCATCTCAGCCCTGATAACGAGAGGTCAGCTCGTCTGTTCTCCATCTTGATGAATGCCTGCTGATCTCATCCATTCCAGGATCATCTACTCGTCAATCGTGAGTCGGAATTAAGTATACAACCTTGATATGTACGCGCTTACTGCGGCTCCGTAGACTCCCGTAGTATGGATGGCGACGACGCTCGACTCATCTACTACCCAAAAGCCGATCAATTTCTCAGACCGGCCTATCAGAGACAGCGATTGGGACTACGATCGTTTCGGCATCTGGAGCTGCCGCTTCTCCGCCGATGGTAATGAAGTTATTGCTGGGGGAAATCGCAGAATTTTCGGTCAGTGCTGTTGTATTTTTCAAGCAACACGCAGCTGATGCTGGAGCGGATCTAGTCTACGATCTGTTGGCCGACCGGAGAACGGTGAAGATCCATGCACACGACGACGACATCAACAGCTGCTGTTGGGCAGATACTGCATCTGGGAACATCCTGATCAGCGCGTCGGATGACACCTTCATCAAAGTCTGGTGAGCGCAACTCACCCCACTCCCGAATAGGTCTGATACAAGCACTAGGGACCGTCGCTCGCTCGGCTCCTCACCCAAGCCGTCCGGCGTGTTCATCGGCCACACCGAGGGCATCACCAACGTCTCCGCCAAAGGCGACGGGCGGTACATCATCTCGAACGGCAAGGACCAAGCGCTGCGTCTCTGGGACCTGCGCAAGATGCGTACAAATGCGGAGTATGAGGCCGTTAAGCACACGAGCTACGGCTCGCCGAACTTCGATTACCGCTACGGGAGCTACCCGCGCCTCACGCGCCCCGCGCACCCGAAGGACTGCAGCATCATGACGTACCGCGGGCATACGGTCCTGCACACGCTCATCCGCTGCCACTTCAGCCCCACGGAGACGACGGGCGGGCAGTACATCTACTCGGGCTCTGCGGACGGCCGCGTCGGCGGGCTTGTCGCAGCCGATACACAGGCAGGGCTCGGATCCGCATGTGCGCACGCCGAAGCGGTCGAAGTGGAAGTTCTGGCGGTGGGGGCGGTGAGTTTAGGTCGCGTGCATGGACCGCAAACATCTAGGGCCTAGGGACGGTCGCCGGTATATATGGTTGCATTTGCATCTATTGCTTCATCTTGGTTTATCCGTTCACTTCCCTTTTCTTTCGTACCACTGCCATTCTTTCGTCTAATGCTACTCGGACTCGTTCATGACAGGACACGAACATGCACTTACTTACTCGACCGTTGCGTCGCTATTCCTATTCACATTGCCTGCTGCGTCGCTATTCAATATCCACATATGCATTGTACTCACCTACCTACGCGCCCGCCTATTGCCCTTGTGAGGTGTTCAGGCCTGTGCCTCCCACACCCTGCGATCCCCTTTCTCACATGGTACCCACGGACGATTCGACATCCTAGACCTCTTGCTTCACTGATTCCGAATCCTTGTCCATGCCGTGGGCTATGAGCGCGGCGCCCGCGGACGAGGTGTCATTGAGAAACACGAGTCAGATCGAGACGAGAGAGTAGGAGGGGCCCAGAGAACAGGTAAGACACGGGGAAAGAGAGAAAGCAAAACAGGATGCGCGCCTGGGAAGCGGTCATTGAGCAGGGGAGAGCTTATATTTATCGCGAGTTCAAGTGAGCCTCGGCCGCAATTTCAAATCATTCAGCCTGACCGTGTCAACGCCCGCACCACGCCCAACCATGCCGCAGGTTTAGTTTGCCTTGCCCTCGCCACCGACGCCATCCGTCTAGTTCCAGGCAGCCCGAAGCCTGCCAAGTGAATGCCCTAGGTTTGATACAAACCGTTCATGTAATCGTGGCAGCAAGGTCTTGGTATGAGACTAGTGAATGCCCTGTCTGAATGTCGAGCACGACCTGCAGGTACATACAGGCTGCACGGATTGATGCAGATTTATCGATGCGACTCGCGAGGGCATCGCAAAGCGGGCGCCTAACTCCGCGCGTCGCACGCGTCTGGATCACGTGCTCATTCCGGCTAATTTCGAGCACCAGCAGAGCGCCGCCCCCGTCGTCTCGTCCCGTCTGCCATCCTCCACACACACACCGCCATGTCAGCGACACCCGCCGCGGCCCTGCGCGCCGTGAAGCGCTTCCGCTTCAAAGNCCTCGCGGGCACCCCCGCCGCCAACACAGACGCGATTGCAATCCGCACCGTCACGAACCCGTTCGTCCCGCGCAAGAACCCCGAGAGCGGGCGCTGGGCGCCGCCGCGCTACTCGCTGCGCCAGCAGGCNGACCTCGTGAAGAAGGCGCGNGCGAGCGGGACGTTGCACCTCCTTCCGCCGGGCCTCAAGCTGGGCGTGGCGGAGCTCGCGCGCTACACGTCGCCAAAACCCGCCGAAACGCAGGCAGAAAGCATGGAGGAGTCGACGAAGCCTGCCGAGATGCCCGCAGAAACCGCGGAAGAACGCACGGAGGAGCGGGCGCAGAGCGTCGAGTGGGACGGCGCGGTGCGCGAGCGCAACGTCGCGGGCGCGGACGTCGGGAACAGGCTGTACGCGGGGAAGAAGCGCATGTTCAAAGGGCACAAGTGGGAGCGCGTGCGCGCGCAGCGCGTCAAGCGGACGAGGATCCTGCTCCGCGACATGGACAAGCGCGTACGGCGGTACAAGTCGGTGCGTTGTGCTCTCTGCTCTCCTTTCTGCTGTGTGGGCGGGGCTGACTGGCGTTGTATCTGCAGCATCACGCAAGGAGGCGGCCGAAGCCGCTTATGCCTGCGATGGATTCGAAGAGGGGGCAGAGGCTGCCGTTCTAGACATGTTTTGCAATGCACTTTTACTTTTGCTTTGGATTGGGTTTGTAAGGGCACGAGTGAGAAGGTCTGCGTGCTCAGCACGGCAATGCATTTGCGGCGAACGAAGTATGAATCCGCGCAATAGCCTAATATGACAGAAAACCGAGGCCCAGTGCACAAGACTCTAGACCGTGCCTACAACTGGAAGGAGTATAGCCATACCCAACCGTCCGATAACCCAATGCAAGTAAACGTAAAGATCGTCATGTACAAGTTTAGGCCGCATCTCCAATCTATACACTGAACAAAACCTACAAGCCCAAGTAGCCCCGCACGGCTTCACCCGAGCGGTAACTGGGCACATCATCATGCGTATCGCTCTCTGGAACGCCTCCTCGAGCCATCGTCGTACTGCTGGGAGGGCGCATCCAGATGTGTCTGGTACCGTCCAGATCCAGGTGCTACAGCATAGCCCCTCTGGGTCTGATGCAGAGCCTCGACGCGGGGGTCGTGTCTCGCCCGGCTATCCGAGAACATGGACGTATGCCGGCTGCCGTGACTAGAAACAGAAGCTTCGGTGCCTGGATAGGCGTAGTCCTGCTCTGTGGGGAATCCCTGCTGCGTGGGGCTTGCATATGTCGTGTATGCGCTCTTCGGGCCCTGGCCTGGTGGGCCGGTGTAGCCATGGGCAGAGGGGGAAGGGTACGTTGGCTCGGGGTAGCCGTCCCGGCGGTCGTACATCGCATGTCCATTCGGTGCGTGGGCGACTGCATACGAATGGGCGCGATGGTGAGAGGTGGGCCTCGAGCTCGAGCTCGACTGCGCGTGACGGGATTCGGCTTCTGACGTGTAGCGGGACTGCTGGGAGTAAGGATGGTGGGAAGGTGGTGAAGTTGGGAAGGTGTGTCCATCTGGAGAGCTAGACAACGATGACGAGTCGCTGCTACTCCGGCTGGGCGAAATCTGGGTCCAGAAATAGTTCCTCATGTGCTAATGAAGAGGGGTGATATAATTCAGCATTATTCCAGAACAAATGTCGACGGAAGGGACTTACACCGCGCATTGGATGGTTCGAATAGTCACTCGTATCTGATAATCGAGGAAAGAACTCGGTGTTAGCGCCGTTGTGGTCAAAGGAGCGTGCACGCACAAAGACGCATGGAGCTAGTTCGCGCGCTGCAGCTCACGGCGCGTGTCGAGAACACGGCACGTGTGGACGGAGATAGGGACGAAGAGTTACTCACGTTCTTCTCTGCACATAAACACTATCACCCGCCCATCCCTCTGCACCAGGCAGCAATGCGCGCCGACTTCAAACACTATACCTGAGTTCCACTCGACCGTCGTTGGTTGCGTCTTCTGGTCCGCCGCAACGAGCTCCTTCCGAACCCTTCTGGGAAGGTTCTGGCTCTCGCTCGTGTAGCGGGGACGAGTCGGCATTTTGGGTGTGCTGATGGGATCGGTGGGGTGGAGTGGCAAGGACAAGGACGGGAGGACAGGAGTTATAGAGAAGCAGAACAAAGACGGTGCACAGCGACTGATATAGAGATCCAATGATCTAGCGTTTGATGCCTGTCGAGAGGCTAGAGCCGCAGTCGCCCGCAAATCAGCGTGCACTGACGAGCAGAGGTCGACACCGCACTGGGTTCAAGCGCCGATGTGGGCGGCTTTATAGCGAAGGCGCGGACAATGGCCAAGGCAGACAGGCCACGCACGGGACGGAGCCGACAGTTGTTGTGGACGTGTTCGCAAACGTGATGTGGTTTGTGGCATGAAGTACTGGTAGACCGGACGAAGGCGGGGGTCCATTAACCATTGTCATTGTCCTTGTGCCACTGATTCCTGTTACAGCACGATCGGCCTTCTCTCGATAATGGCGCGCCGCCTTCACGTGGGTGAGGCATGAATGAAGCCCGATCGAGTGGCAAATGGCGGGCATTACTTCCGAAAGGGCTAGGAAGTCGAAGCTCAGGGCCTGTATGCGTCGAGGCCGTCGGGCGGTTATGCAAGGGTTGGTCGCCACTCCGCCTGTCATCCAGACTCCGGAAAGGCAAAGGGGCCAGGGCAACGCGATGATGCTGGGATTGTGACAGGTAACATCACAAATGGGAAACTGGTTGCTGGACCAAGCCAATACGCCCGAATAGAAGTCCGTTCAGTACCCGGGACTCGACAACGATCTATCAGCGCCCGTGTTCCCTGTATGCCCGCGTTTTCATACGAAATGTATTAGCTGACAACAACGGTTTCCTCGGTAGTACTTTTGTTTCTTGAAGAGGGCATGCATCCTTAGAAACCCAAGGACTGTTCTATATCCATCAGACGCCCAGATAGTAGAGTTAACGTGTGAGAATACAACTCACAGACACACATTCAATCGCTATCCTAAGCCCCAACAGGATTCAACATAAGCCGTCGTCAAGATTTGGGAATTCAGAACGAGATTGGTGATGCATCAAAATGGTCGAGGTCAAGGGAAGATGCAGCATCAGTACTCAGTACTTTGGCGGCGGACGAGTTGAACCACGATACGAAGGCTGCCATTTCGGGTCATCGGCATTTGCCGTCTCCTGCAGCTAACCTCCCTTGATGCTCGGAAGACATTCGATTCTAGAGGCATTGATTGACTCTTGGGCAGCTATCTGCTGAACAATTCTCGTCTGATTTCCTCAGAAGCGCGACAAATCGAGGAAAATGGTATCCAAGCCAGGCAATCGGCACAGCGCCCTCTTCCCCGACGCGCATTGCCGCCCGGAGTCAGAACATATCGCCGTTCAGCATTTGATTCAGAGTCCACTGAAGACGCTTCCCCTGGTCAATTATGGACAAATATCTGTGATCTACATAGAAGGGTTCTAGTCGCGCGCAAGTCGTGTCAGTCCATGTTCTGTCGTCCGTGTCGGCTTCCTATTGTTGTGGACTAAAACACGTTGTTTCCATGCAGCGCACGTCAATGCTTCGAATTTACAATAAATTTATCCAATTTTGTGCCAGGAACGTGACATGGGAAGGGATCGTCTCGGTCTCGGCCTATCCCCACCACTTTTCCATGACCTTTCTCGCCCCCTTATCCTGCATATCGACAATCCATCAGCACCCACAGAAAAAAAAAAAAACGCCCCAAACGACGATACACGCACCTCTGCGCGGTCCCGCCACATCAGAAGAAGGTACGCAGCCTCATTCTCGATGACAGGGGCAGAGACAGCACCCGCCGCTGGGCGCTCGGTTTCACCCATGTCTTCATGGCTGCGCCGCTTTCGGGGTGTCGACGCTGAGCTCCGTGGTCGAAGGACGCGCCGTCGACGCCACATTGAGCGGAGACCATGTCAAGGCTACCACCCTCGGCAGGATGCGCCCGAGTATGCCTTGCGATTTCCTGGATTTTCCCTTTGGCAGCCATGAAGGCCATGCGCCCGTCCAGTGAGTGCCTAGCAGAGCCGTGGGTGTCGACGCTGAACTTCGTGCTCGGCGCATTGGGCACGGAGAATGGCGCATCTCCATGTCAGATTTCGCGGAGACCATGTCAAGGATTCTGTCGTCGGTGAGTGCCCGTCCGAGTGTACCTTGTGATTTACTGAAATTTTCCTTTGGAAGCCATGGAAGCCATGCCTGCGTCCAGCGAATCCCAAGCTGTGTACCTCGCGCTCGGGTCAGGTGGATCTGGTCTCCCCATTAAGTTAGACTACAGGCATACCGAAGACGGAGGATGCACGGATTTT
Source organism: Hericium alpestre (assembly GCA_004681135.1). Lineage (NCBI taxonomy): Eukaryota > Fungi > Basidiomycota > Agaricomycetes > Russulales > Hericiaceae > Hericium > Hericium alpestre. The sequence continues at coordinate 8,018 of SFCI01000454.1, read as the reverse complement.
CGCGTACTGGCCGTACGATACCCACGATGCCCTGTGGTTATGCCGTCAGTCCAGAGGACGCTCAATGCCGACAGATGCAGTTGTACACTGACTTCTTTGCACCCTTTGAGGGTATGGTAATCCCGGCTTCGGATTCAACGGTTGTGCCCTATCCTGAGATCTCCGCGTTCGCAGGTCAAATAACAAACTTCAGCGCCAAATCCATGTCGGCAATATTGTTCAGAGGGTGAAATCCAGCCAATTATCCATGTGAGCTGGACGCAAGGTACTGTACACGCTGACGAAGCCTTGGGAAAGGCTCGCTGTGATGAAACCCGATGATCTTAGGTGTTTGAAGGCATCCTTTGGCAAGGCGCTCGACGGCCGAGGGTTATGGGCAAGACACGACGGAGGGCACGGCCAAGTCCGCCAGCCCTGACCGGGTCTGATCGCTTTACACCTCCAGCAGGTCAAGATATTTGGGCGGTAGAGCCGGAACACATCTGGTAAAGTTGTCACCAGACAATGAATGCGAGGTACTGCGAGCACTTGATCGGCCGGTCCGGCGTACATCACATGCCAGCATTTGATCTAATGAGAGTGCGAAAGACCTCAGGACCTCGCCAGTTGGCTCCAGCAGCCAACGATGACTTCGAGGATACGGTGTCCATGCCCAATAGCTGAAGAGCTGTCACCGGCCGCACAGAGCCAGTACGACGAGGTCCGGAAGAATGGGCTTTACGTTCTTGCCGATGCGTTAGAATAAAGACATTGGTGAAATGAAGACGGCCGTGGTACATGATGACCTTGGGATGATCTGGTACGCGCATGCCCGAAGGGGCCTGAAAGAAGGAAGCAAGACCTACATCACGTCGAGGATCATGTCCAGAGTGACTCTTGGCTTTCCGGGTATCCAGGTAGAGTAAAATTATTTCTTTATCTCATGAGCTGTGAACTGAAAGCATGCTAATCATGCATAAATTGAATTACATGGATTTGGAATCAGCACCTTTCGACTGAATTATGCTCCTTCGTGCTGCAAGAGCTTCACATGGGAAAAAGAGACCTCGGCATGTGCCAACAACTCTTCCTCAATCTCTAAACCCTTCGCAGACTTCTCCTAAAGACCACAGATCCGTTAACATGAGCAGCGAAAAATCGCTTTGGAGACGCACCTCTACGCTGTCCCAGCCGACCAGAAGCAAGTACGAACCCTCCTTCTCAACGGTGGGCGCAAAGACACCGCCAACCGCCGCGCTCTCCGCCTCATTCAAGAACGCAGCGAGCTTGGTCAGGATGTTCTTCACCTCGGCTTCATGGCCCGCCTTCGGCGTGACAATGCCGAACTCGGTGACCGGCGCGCTGAGCACGGAGAACGGCGCCCCCTCGACCTCGAAGTGCGCGTTGATCAAGTCACGGGTGGCGCCCTTGACGACAATGGGCCCGAGCGAGCCCCGCACTTTATCGACGTTCTCCTCGTCAGCCATGAAGGATTTATGGTCGCCCAGCGAGTCCCAAGCTGCATAGCTTATAGTCAGACAAGGTGTATCTCGCAAGTGAGCATTGAGGTACAACGCACCGATGGCAAGGTATGAGCGGACTTCCTCGACCTGTTGGCCGTACCATACACTATACAGGACGTTAGTGCGAGAGTCTCTGATACAATCAATACCCTACTCACTTCTGTACACCTGGAGCAAGGCGCGAGGATATCGGCTCCGTGTTTGAGAACAGTGTTGTCCTTCGTAAACACCTCGTTGGCGAGGATGGACACTATTTCGAGGTTTGAAGGCATGTCGATGTGTTGCGTAGAGAATGAGGCTCGACTGACAATACCGCCTCCAGACTCGCTATTAGAAACTCGACAGCCTCCGATGGCGTTTCTACGCTGTCGGTAATAATCTGAGGTCAGATATTGACAAAGCACTCTTGAAGCACTCGACAGTCTTGCGAATCTAACAGCATGTCGAGTCACCAATTATTCATGCTTAGGCTGTATCCTGCAAGAAAGCTGATTCGAGCGCCTTTTTGTCGGATCAACATTACAATTGGGCAAAAGAGAAAGCACCACTTGCCGCATGTCAACGCGTTTCAGTTGACGGGCCCGAACAGTTCCAGGAAGCTCGGGACATACGCGTAATCACGGCTGCGCTCTACATGTTCAGCGAAGGAGCAGAGGCATGCGTTCCGTTCGTTCTATCTTCCGATCAGACACCCACATAGTAAATCTAACGTGTGCAATGAATAGAACTCACATACAACTATTCGGAATGCATTCGAGGGATCCAAAAAGATCGGTCATAAACCATCGTGAAGGTCAGAATGAAATTGATGTTGATGCATCGATAGAGGTCGAAGAAACATACAGCATGCGCCCAGCATAGTCTCCCTAGGGTAGGGTAGATGCTTGGCTCCACTTCGTGCTTCAAAATCGTCGTTTCTGATGCCCATGCATCACTTCGGCGGTGCACAAGGTCAAGCAAGTTCTGAAGCTTACTATTTCGAGTGACCGGCACTTTCCGTAGGCTGGCGACCCGTCTTTACCCGTCTCTTGAAATACGACGATGCGCAAGTCGAATACTGTGGTAGCTTTTCGCCTCTTGAACTGGGCCTTTGATTTTAGTAGATGCGCTCGGATTGTTCGGCTTTCGGGATGTCACCTTTGAACGTTTGAACCATATGATCAATAGTTTTTGACTTGTTCATTCAGTCATGCGTGAATCGCGTCAGTCCCTTTCGGTGCTTCCACTGACATCGTTTTTCTGCAGTGCATGTTAATGGCTCTACTGCACAAATAAAATCATACACTTCTGTGCTGCAAAAGCTTGACGTAGGAAAGAGTAATGTTGGCATTCCCCAATAACTCTTCCATGATCTGTAAACTCTTCGCCCACTTATCCTAGACACCAAGAATTCATCATCAGCAGCACCAAGTCGTCCCGGACGAACCGACAAAACGTACTTCCACACTGTTCCAGCCGACCAGGAGCAGGTACGAACCCTCCTTCTCAATGATAGGCGCAAAAGCACCACCGACCGCCGGACTCTCCGACTCATTCAAGAGCACCGAGAGCTTTGTCAAGATGCTCTTCACGACGTCTTCATGGCCCGCCTTCGGAGTGACGACGTCCTCGCTGTCGAATTGCCCATGGAACATCTGGCGGCTGGCGCCCTCGGCGAGCGTGCGTTGGAGCGCAGGGAGCACCTTGTCGACATTCCCTTCGCCGGCGATGAAGGCCTTGTGCACGTCCATCGTCCCCCACCCTACATAACCCGTAATCAATCGACGTCTGTATCAGGCACAAGGGCGTGCAGACGCACCAACGGCGATGTACACGCGAGTCTCCTCAACCTGCTGGCCGTACCAGACCCTGTACGCAACTGGTTAGTCTGTGCACTCTCCGCCGAGATTCGAAGTGGGGTAAATACCCCTGCACGCCCTGAAACGATGTGAGCACGTCGCCCGCGGGTTTGAGGATGGTGTTGTCCTGTGCAAACGCCTCGTTCGCGGGCCAATGCACGATTTCCAGCGTTGTAGGCATGCTGGCGTATGTTGCGGTTATACCGAAAGAAGATCTGGATGCGGAATATTAAGTACGGCGTCCGAACGTACCATTAAGAAGCCCTGATGGCGCTTCTAGATGGAGAGGTGAATGGGCATCGTCAAGATACTCGGATAAGTATTTATTGAGAAGTGCCAGGCCCGAAGCTTGCCGGTGTGCTGCAGAATGCAGCAATATTGTTTCCAGGATCGATGATGGTGATCACCTGTCACTAGCGCTGAATGGATACAAAATCAAATACCCTAAGCGCCTCGACCTCGAGCAGTTCCAGTACACTCAAGACACTGGCCTGGCCATTGACCACGCGAATACGCTCCCACTCTATCAGAAGACAGCAGAAAAGACTGGTTATTCCCTGTTGTGTTCTCGTGCAGCTGAGTAAGTGTTGTCCACTGGTACTGGTACATACAGCGTTAAGGCAAATCAGGCATGCGCCGAACGGCCTTCCCCTCGTTCCTTGCATGCACTCTGAGCTTCTCCAGAATCGTGGAATCCGCCCACCGCTCTGGTGGTGTACGCTTGTTGGTTGCCCAGTAGTAGATGTCCCAGTCTGGTTCATCTAGCAGCTGAAGAAGTAGATGTCAGCTCCGAGGGTCGTTGCAATTACTGGGCTAAGCATAACAAGACAGAGAAACCGGAGACAACACGAAACAATGCTCTAAGTAAACATCAGGAACGGAGTCGACTCACTTTATCATATGCCCGAAGCTCTTCAGCGTCCATGTCGCCGAGCTTCTCCTGCGCGAACGTGCTCAACAGCAAATCGCATTCCAGCGTCCCTCGCTTGCGGCTCTGATAAAGGAGACGTGCACGTGTCGTCTCTATTATCTCGTTCGGACGCGGTAAAGGCGGAAGAGGTGGAATGTCCGTCGGAGTGGTAGTTGAGGCTACGTGTTCTGGCGTGTGGGGAAGCGGCCATGGATCTTTGCGGCACAAAGGCGTAGTGAATAGGTGCCGTATCTTTGCATGCCGTGCGCCAGCGATTATTGAGCGTGAAATGTACGACATTGGTACTGACTTTGCAGATGCAAGTAGTGCGTGAACGTCGTGGAGACAAGTTTCGGAAGCCGGACAACGCTGACGGAGGTAGTTTCCGTGGGAACGACATACCGCTTTCAACAAACGTAGTTCTCGTGGCGGCTTCGTGCTCTGATCCCAGAAGTCCCGACTCGAATTCAGTTCTCACCTCATGCCGATGCTTTCTACTGCGGACTATACCATCGACATTCTGAAGGTTAGAGCATTTGGTGAAGACAAAGCAATAACGCGATGCAATGCAACCTACTGCGATCCTACCTTTCAGATCGAGGGCAGCTTGGTTTGGGCTCTGTCGACACAACGCCTCGGTACGGTATACTCTTATATATCCAACACGGTATCGTCAACCTGTCTAGCATATTCTCTATCAGAAACTTCGTTTCAGATCAGTTCTTCCCGGCGAAGATGTTTCGTTCTAGACCTTCCAATAATCTGCGGACCCGCATCTCGATCGAAGCTCGCCGAAGGTATTGCTTTCTATCGCATGTTCCGAGTCCCCTTGCTTGAGTATTGCGTTTGCCACTTTTAGCCATCGCCGACAGATAATCGCTGGGATCATCGCGATCTGTTGCCGCCGTTCTGCTCCTGTTTCATGGTGTTCCTCAGCATTCTGGCCATACTCTTTGAAGACAGCCAAATGGAACATGGATAGTGCATGTTATCGCTCAAGCACACGGCTTCCTTCCTCTTGGGTCAATCTCGCTGGTATATTCAGGCTCATTGGATCGTGACCGCTGGATCGTGTCCGACCGCGCTACGCTCAAACCCCTTCAGCGTGCGCAAAGCAAGCTAACCTTGGAGAGCCTCGTCGGGCTCTCTACCATGTGCATTACCATGTACGGGCTACCAGGGCCTCGAAGCTAAGTTTCCCCTTGGGTTCGCCAACTTCGCGATGAGATGTCTCATGGAACATTCTTCTATAGCTTGCGACTTGAGCACAGGTCGACCGCTTTGCGATAATTACCGGTGGCGGACCTTTCTTGCGGACGGTGCCTGCATATTTTTGCGCTGTATGCGACCATCGCACCTTTTCAGGTCTAGGTCCTCAAGGCCTCTTTTCTAATTTTTGCTCTTTGGTTTTGCTGCTGGAGATCAAGCAGTAGCTATGCAAGTTCCAGTCCTGTCAATGGTCCTGATTTTTCTCGTTCTGCTTCAACCTCAGCAATATCGGGGCTTTCGTAGCCATCTCTCGTAACCGTTTTCTCCAACGCTAACCGGAAAGGCGACCGACCGCCAAATATTTCTCTTTGCAAGAATAGGGTGGGAATAGGCGGGCCGTTAACCCCACTAACCCCGTCTGGTGTTCGTGCGCCGGTTCGTGCAAGTCCTTCCTCAGCTTGAACCAGTTTGATTGACTTATGTCTTTCGCATTCGACATCTCTGCGACATGCATTTCACATCTTGCACATCTTCGCGCAGGGTCGAACGTTAAGTTTGGCGCACAAGATCCACCGATTGCTATTCATAGTCTTCCTGATTTCTCAGGTCCCCATTACTCTCTCGACCTGCCGTCAACTGCGTGCGCTGGCGCCAATGCACGGTCAGATGCCCGCCGGTCTGGGCCCAAGTCTGGCCTTGTAAGCCGCCGCACCTGCCTCGTCATACGCATGGGTCGGTCCGTGATTCTCCAAGTGCGGCTGGCTATCCCATTCCTGTCGCATTTGAGAGCCCTACTCTGTGACTGCCTTCGAAGATGAAGCCCCAATGGCCATTCAAACATGCAGCTTCTTATCATGGGATTCCTCTCACGAGCTTTCTGAATCACAGAATCTAAGGTTCGTCAATGCGTCGAGGAAGTACACACACATGTCCATCTAAATTTCTTCGATGCAGCACCGACATCAAGCCACCATCATCTCCTATAGAATGGGGTCTTCTTGAAACAAGCACGTTGAATAGAACACGGCCCCATGACGAGATGGTGTAGCCACCTCAGCCTCACGGAAATTCGGAGCAAGTCATGATCGACACCGCTTCCCTTGTCGATTCCGTGCCTAACGTCTCGCGCTGTTGTAGTGTGACCTACCGAGAGCGATACCGGCGGTAAGAACGCCCGGCCTTCTCAAGTGAACGCTAGCTTTTGATATTCCAAGCCCGTTAAACGATGCAATTCTCCGTCGAGCTTCGTCCTATTCAAGGCCACGTTCTATCTTCGTGAGACTGACCGCTACGGCTAATTTTGAACGCTATACAGCCCAGCGAGCACAAGCCCTACCGGGATTGATGGATCCATATTTCCTCATTGTGTCAGTATAGTTCTGGCACTCCTATCACATCTTCTCCGTCTTCCACCGTCATCTCACTGTGGAACACACCGATAACACGCAGCGCATGACGCCATGCCCACCGCCTTCGCAGAATTCAAATTCGCGAGGCCACGCTTCGCGCCAATCCGACCAATTGCGACCCGCGAAGGCGCACTGCTTGCCGTGCACGAACGTGAGCAGGCCGTGCGCCTGGCGTGATGCGGTGCCAGTACGGCCTCGACGCAATTGGCGCGTCCGCGAACGAGATAAGCAGATGCGTGGCCGCCCGGACTATTGGCGTGCATACCGTAAGATGCTGCGGGCGGGCATGTGTGCATCTGCCGCCGTACTGGGCGGATGACGTCGTTGTGGGCTCGTATATGCGGTGCTAATATGCAGGAGAAAACATTCCCATTCCTTCGTCATCCCGCGATATTTCATGTTCGTCAATGATCCAACGGCGCTTCGGCTTCCGCATACCATCGTGTGCAAGCATCTGCAGGCTTCCCGCTTCATTGACCAGGGCCTAGGCCACTTTTTTCGTGAAATCGGGATTTAATAGCGCTTCTATAAATGAATGACTTTCCACGATTAATGAACCCCATCTGTATCCGCTCAAGAGTCGAGGCTTGGTGCGGTATATTTGAAGTTTCCCAAGGCGATATTTGGACCTCCATCGAGGGCGCCATTAATTGTCTAGACCATGCCGTACGTGTTCATGTACCTTCTAGTTATTCAGATATCTAACTCACTTGCTTTTACATAACTAGAAGGTCGCGCTGTACAAGCTTTGTGCTATACGCGCTGCATGTCCGTTCGTATCACCCTCATGCCGACCCTGTTACCTCCCGCTGACGCTGCGCGCATTACAGATGCCTTCCACGACCGCGACCCTGATGTCGACGGCGCTGCGCTGCTCTTCTTGAACCTTCGCACCGTGACACCCACACGCATACATACATACGTCAAACCGCAGCACTTCCATATGGAACTCGCGAGCTGCACACGACCTGCGCACTGGTACGACATATTTGTATTCCGTCGTGCGATCCTAGCCACTGAAGTGAACTGACGCACAGCACGCCGGCACCCACTTGCGAGCCGACGCCCATGCAATCATCAAACTCTGTCAAAGCGCAGCACCCCCTTCGATCACGTCCCAACCTCTGAATTATTCGGCCCCCCGTCCGGC
>SFCI01000453.1:0-21111 GCA_004681135.1 Hericium alpestre | reverse complement strand
CAGCGGAGCGGGGCGCGAGGCCACTGCGCGAGTGCCGGCGTCGTGCGGGATGGCTCGGGCGACGTCGAGAAGCCCGGTGTGGGGAGATGAGATTGTTTTGGGACGCGGCGCGGCGGCCCGTGCTCGTCGACGTTCATCGCGTCCTCCTCATCTTCAAGTTCGTCACGCTGTGAAGAGGAGGCGCGCGATAGTGGTGGTGGCTGGGGATGTGCAGGCGGGTGCGAGACGCGGCGGTGATGTGACGGCGGTGGTGGCGGCGGGGCAGTGACGGATGTGTTCTGGCGATGCTGGACATACTCAGTGATGTGCTTAACAGACTTGCCGAGTGCGCGGGACCATTGTTCGAGCATGCTATCCTTCGGCGCTGCGTTGACTACCATCCAACCTCGGATCTTTGTGCAGTCGGCATCGGTAAGTGTCGGCCACACTAACCAGCATGTGAAGTCATTATAAGCATGATGCCATCGGTCCATGGAATCGGGCGACGTACGCATTTTGCGCATTTCTCGTTCATATGCCTCTGCTGGGTCCCTTTTAGCGCGTTCCTTCTTTTGCTGCCTGTGGGTGTTGAACCATGTGTTCAAAGAGCTCATGGTATAGTGCGGGCAGATGGCAGCGACCTGCAATAGCAGCTCGCCCTTCTGATCCGCAGTGGGGTATTCAGATACGGTTTCGAAGAAGTCTGCATGTGCAACACACAACAAAGGCGCAATCACGTAAATGGCTGCTTTGTATGTAGCTAAGAACATAAGTACGCACCCAACAATATGCGCCTTGCTGGCTCGGTAAGTCGCGGGCGAGGAGCGCGCATCGCGACAGGTGATGTCGATGTGGACGGCGTCGTTGAGGACGACGCGCCGAAAGTTTGTCCATTACTGAGAAATGGGAAAACCTCGTTCGTCGTCGGTGTTGTTGGTGAATGCAGCCGTGCGTACGGGTGTGACATGGTGTCGGTCTCGTGCCTTTGGTCAATGTATAACTTGATATGCGTGGGTAGGAGATCGTAGTGTTAGGTAACGACGGTACAACCGCGACTATATGCTAGCTGTATGCGCGTAAAAGAACACTTTTTAGCAACAAACGCGATAATGGAAGATGTATTGGTCGGTCGGGGAGATGTTCGATGCGGTTCACAAAAGGAAAAGGTTGCTTTGAAGATAGGGTCAGCGAGTGGCGAGTGGATGCAGTGGGGGGAAAGGGGGATGGAGTGGATGTCTAGGCGAGAGAAGAGGCGGGATTTATAGGGCGCAACTCTTTGTACTTTGACCGCGTCTTCTGGTTGGTCGACGGCACGCCGTAAACGAGAGGTAATCGCCGGCCCTTTGGGTCCATGGCTTTGACCAAGACCAAGTTGAATCCACAAAACTAAATGCGTCTTACGACGTGAATTGAATAGCGGCAAATTCGAAGACAGCGGCGATCACCCCAAATGGCCATTTTCCGTTTAGGGGCGTCCGTTAGTTGCACTACTGTTGCACTCTAGCTGCATATGGTGTGTCTGCACGGACCATCGATTAAATTTTCTTCACACGCACGGTTCTGCAATATTCGACAGGGTTCTTGTACGTTCTTCTTGCCCCTTACTTCACAATTGTTATTGTCCAGCTTTGATGGAGGAGTTGAAGCTGAGAGAGATTGGAAGTCAGCTGAGACATGTGTTTGCCTTGAGGATGATTCTAGATGATTAGCAAGCTGAAATTTGCACCATCTTCTGCCTGACCATGAGGTCAGGTACCACGGCTCATCATTTAGGAGGTTGCGGAATTCTAGAAGTTCGAGGCAGAAATACAAAACCCCCTAAAAAGTTGCATGGTTGCCCATTGCCCACTTGCCCACCTGCATCCTATCATGATCAGCCATGTCCCCTTCAAATCCGGCCTGCCAATATCATGGATATTGCCAACAACTTGACGAAGATTCGCGAGCATTTGCGGCCGACGACACGACGTGTCCCGATGCAAAGCAGAAGATAATCGGCGAGACCCGGCAGAATCGAGAGCGGGACAGGAAGATGTTCGCCTCGACCAACGACCATCGAAGGCCGCGAGTCATGCCACATACAGCAATGTGGTCTGAAGTTGTATGTCCGCGACCGTCCGTTCGCAGGTGATGCTGCTCGATAGAACGCGAAGCGGAGTCCCGACCACGACATCGTTGAGTACATACCTGCTATCTATGCGACATCGATGCCACCCACAGCTCCCGACCAAACACCGCACAGGTACTGTCTAATCCATCCTAGGGAATATCGGGAGGCAAGACCTTTGTGTTGCTAGAACATGAGGCCTAAGTCGAGAGGATCAAGGGTGGTGTATGTTCAACGGGGTTCGTTTTTGCCACGCTGTTACTTACGGTCCGGGAAGAGCCAGTTACGAAAGGCTCGGGCGTAGATATGATTATTTCGGTACCTCATCGTATAGGCCACGAGAATTGTTGTAACAAACACATTTGAGACGGGGGTCCAAGGTGGTCAAAGAGATGTAACGCGTGAAGGACCACACATCGATGTGGTAAAGCAACATCATGATGTGACGAAGGAAACATGTCGTCTATGATTAATGTAACATCGTGTAGAAGCCTTATACAGACCACATGAGCGCTCTCGCCCCAGCCTTCTCCCTCCTCTTCCCCACCTCGATGCGGAGAACCGCACTAAACGCCCCGGATGTCCTATAAAGCGCGCTCGGCATCCAGGTTACAAGCTATCCCGCCGCGCCTTGCTGGCTGCCGTCTGTACCCACAAGACCCACTTACCGGAATCACGCGCCCCACACCCCATGAATACGTCTGAATCTGTCTGAATGCGCTCAAAAACACGGACCATTGCGGCCGCAAACCACCTAAGTTATCCAGGGGCCGGTGATCGTGACGGAAGCGGGGCACCTACTGCGGAGCCAGAGCGGGCTTGGGTATCTGGGCCCCATGAAGGCGGGGAGCAAGACCGACATTTGCGTTTTCACGTGCCGGCTTCCCCGCATTTCTTTTGACTCGGCTGGCCTCCGTTCGAGCCATTGAAATGCATCTGCATCCACACCCACGTCTCTAACCGCTCTAGAATCCTTGGCTTACGCTCCATAGACTTTGTGAGTGATTTAGGCGAACATGTCGCGCGCGGGAGAGAAGAAGCCTGTTGGGTTCGGGACGCACATTGTAGCGGGCGGGATGGCGGGGGCAATGGAGGCGGTATGTTTTTCAATGCTGCTGTCGCTGCTGTTTGCTCACATCTAGCGGACGTTATAGTTATGCTGCCAGCCTCTCGACACCATTAAGGTCCGCATGCAGCTCTCCCGGACGGGGCGTGCGCCAGGAGTAAGCCGCACTTAAGTTCATATTTGCTCGTTATTAACGCGGCAAATAGACCAAGCCCCGCGGGTTCATCTCGACGGGTGCCATGATCGTCCGGCGCGAAACATTTCTCGCGCTGTACAAGGGCCTCGGCGCCGTGCTCGCCGGCATCGTGCCCAAAATGGCGATCCGCTTCGCAAGTTTCGAGAAGTACAAGGGCTGGCTTGCTAACAAGCAGACGGGCACCACAAGCCTCGGCAGCATCTTCATCGGTGCGTGTCCCCCCTTGTCTTCCCCGGCGTTGCTGACGTGCGTGCGCAGCGGGACTGGGCGCAGGGACGACGGAGGCGATCTTGGTCGTGAACCCGATGGAGGTCGTCAAGATCCGGCTGCAGGCGCAAATGCACTCGCTCGCAGACCCNCTGGAGGCGCCGCGCTACCGCAACGCGGGCCACGCCGTGTACACCATCGTCCGCGAAGAGGGCCCGAGCGTCCTCTACCGCGGCGTGACGCTCACCGCGCTGCGGCAGGCGACGAATCAGGGTGCGCTCGGCACTTATCCGGGTGTGTGCGGATACTGACGACGTGCAGGCGCAAACTTCACTGCATACCAGGAACTGAAAAAGCTCGCGCACAAGCTGCAGCCTACGGTCACGGAGCTGCCGTCCTACCAGCACATGCTTATCGGCCTCATCTCAGGCGCAATGGGTCCGTTCTCCAACGCGCCCATCGACACCATCAAAACGCGTACGCGCTCCTTGTCGCCCTCACTTGCTCGGACTGACCTATTCGCTCTACAGGACTGCAAAAGTCATCGTTCCCGCCGGAATCGACGGCGTTGCAGCGTATCACGTCGATTGCGGGGGACATGTGGCGCCAGGAGGGCACGCGCTCGTTCTATAAGGGCATCACGCCGCGCGTGCTGCGCGTCGCGCCTGGCCAGGCCATCGTGTTCGCGGTGTACGAGCGTGTGCGGCTGTGGATCGAGCAGATGAGCGCGGTCGTCGAGGACGGTGGGTACGCCGAGTGAGCTTGGCCGGTTGTGGGCTGTGCGCGATTGTGATGGGGATTTGTGATGGGAGGACACGGACTGAGCGGATGGTATAGTCATACCCTTTTGCCTGCCTGCGATTTGTGTCTCGTGTCGGTGTGTACTCATCGCTATTTCTGTATATTGTAACAGCGTACCATTTCATTTGGAGCAAGCATTGCCCCGACTGTTTTGTTCATTGTCTGGAGACGACAGGTATCGATGAGCAAGCCCATCACGTCGAATTACGACGTCAGGGCGCACGTTGATATGTCAATAATGACGAGTGATGCGGATTCTGCAACGGTGGTCGAAAGGTTAATTCTTGGGTTACAGCTTCCTTGTAGGCGTGCGACATGCACATGGGTTCCATCTTTCAGTTACTTTGCACGTCGCTCCAATGTCGCTCACACCATACTCTTGCAGGATAAACAACGCCGTCTCATGACGCCGCCATGTTCATCGGCAAAGAGGGATTCTGCAGACTCCACGCATGCGCAACGCGCCTACTATTGACATTGCCTATAGATACGGATATACCACTGCATCATACAAATGCCCCGGGCGCAGGCGTATGTCAAATACTTCGTACATACCGCGTCATGATCTCGCTGTCCCTTAGAGACAAAGTGGCAGCGGAGCCCCCTGAAGGTAATCAGTGATTGAACATATCGTCTTTTCTCGGCGCGTTTTGTGTTATATACCTCACACCCCCCCCGCGCCGGCGCAACCGTATTCTTCTCTCCCTCGTCTCCCTATAGACCCTGTACGTGAGTAGCCAGTGCTGGCACTGACGCACGCCATGTTTTCCTCGTCGAAGCTGAAGGTTCTCTGCCTACACGGGTACGTGCTCCGTTATCCGCATGGAGACTTCAACTGATGATGCATTTTTATCACACAAACTTATATCCGGGGAATCATGTTGATATGCGTACAGATACACACAGAACGCGAGTACGTTCAGAAGGCGGGCCAGTCGACTGTTTTTCAGCCAACTACGCGACACTGACACGCCTGCCCACCAGCTCGCGCCGCTCGCACAAACCTGTGGCTCGGACGTCGAACTCGGTGCGCCCGCACACTCTCTCGTTCTGATCTACCTCTCACGCCCTGAACTGCGTGCAGTCTTCATCGACGCGCCGATCGTGCTGCGCCCCGCCGACATCGGCGGCAGCTGTACCTTTGCCCTTGCCTCCTTTGCCCTTTCGACCAACTGCCGCGTTAACGACCTTATTGACGGCCGCCTTGGCCGGTGCCGGCGTGACTTTAGCGCCTTGACGATTGTAGCGTGCCTCAAGGCCACTGGATGCCTCGACCGAAAGGATACGTTTCCTCAGGGCATGGGAGAGCTCCTCGTCGGAAGGGGCTTCGCGGCCAGATAGACGAGCCAGACGCCTGTTGGAGCGGTTGATGTGCTGTTGCAAGAGCTGACGGAGATTTTGATATTAGCATACCATACGGACAAAAATGTGCAACAGGTGCGTACCACGAGGGGATGGACATCGCTCCTAGGCCCGTGGACGCGTTTCAACGGCAGAGTGACGATGCCGGCGTTCCCGTCAACGGGAAGGGCAGAGACTTGGGTAAGTGCGATGAGAAGGCTTCCCAGAAGCACGGAGAAAGAGAGAGCGAGCTGCATGGCTGGCCGATGCAAAGCAAGAGAATGGAAAGCTAGGGAGTGAAGGGGAAAGCTAGGGAGTGAAGGAGAAAGCAAGAGACAAAGCCAGTATCTCAGAGAAGGAATAAAGGCCCAGCCTAATGCGTGGAGGGTATGAGGAGGAATACGGAGGCAGGGAGGAGGACATCGATTCACAATGGGAGAAGTATTTATACCGGCTGTTGCTCAAAGACACAATTGCTTCCCTTCCGACAATTCCGCCAGCGGCCCGGCACGTGACCCTTGTCGCCATGCAGAAGCCTGCCNCGGCGGTCCCACGTTGTCGGTTGTCATCGCCGCGTCGCTTCACTTTTTGTTCACAACTCGAGACTGAAAAACTGCAGAGCTTATATTTGGCCATGCCTAGGTTACCTATAGGTAGAAAAATCTTCAAACATCCGCACACCGTCGCGTCAGCGACGCTTCAGCTGCCTTCATTTCTCCCATTACAAGCTGAGAATAGCCAAGCTTGAATCATGATGTGCCCATGCGCACAGCGAGGGCTGGTAAATCTGATTGCCCTTGATGCTATATAACAGATCTCTGTCTCTAACCGCAAGAGGACGAAGCCGCTGTACTTTCGTCGGTGCCTACTCGTCAGCTCGGACTTCCGCTCATGGGTCGGATGCACTCGCTTGACATCCGCTCACTCGATGAACCAGTCATTCAGGACCCGTGTGCGACAACATATCGATGGAGGGCTTGTCTAATAGACATACAAAGTGACCTTCCCATGGATAAGTGGACTCCCCAGCATTTCGTAGTAGCCTGAGACATTCTTCTGACAGAAGATGCCGATGTTCGCACTGTGTACCACGAGGTAACAACTGTCTGCCTTACCGAGGTCAGCAACGGCGACCACCATGAGGTTACCTGCCTCAGCACCGTGACGGCCATATTGATTGTGTCCGGGCAACCGTTGACACAAGGAAGCCTTCGGCGTGACGGCGCTCCAACCTTTGCCTTCAATACATATGAGATGGTGGTTCTGCGACGTACCTACTGCCTTCAACATGAATCAAGACCTTCTCACTTGACAAGTTGTTTCTGATCCCGTTGGTTGCTGTTCGTATGCAAGCTTTGACTTCCGTGGAAGTGTCTGGAGTTGTGCACGCTTGACGCGACGCGACGCGCGATCGACGCGGCTGGTCTGACCAGGAGTCGAAAGACTTTCGTCACCCAAGCAGGTAACCCACCGTAGACTGATACGTTCCTCTCTCGTCACAGAAATATGACCTGACATTGCACACTCGCTGCGCCGAGAGCGCGCACCTAGAGTGGATCATGTGCTCGGGGCCACGCACCGGCTGCACCGAGATGCATGTTATCTAATCCGTCTTACGACTGCGCGCTTAAAGTAAACCTCAAGTGGTGTGATTTCGCAAAGGACACAACAAAATAAAACCAAGGGTCTGTGAGAGCATCTATTCCATCTCTGACCTGCGCCCGACGTGTCCTTTGTCGTCCTCGTCTGATCTCCCTCCTTTCCCATGGATCTCGTGCTGAACATCTGCGACAACCACGCGCTCGACGCCGTCTGGGCGCGTCTTGTCCCGCTTTCCGCATTCGAACCCGTCGCAAAGTCCGCGCACTACCCCATACCGTCAACATGGGAGCACCTCGTCTCGCATCTTCCTCATCCATCCCTTCCCCAGTTCAACGCCAGCATCGCCATCGAGTCCGCCGTATCCGCATGGCCACGCGACTACGTCCCCCGCCAGCTCGTGTCGCTCACAGCCATCACGCTGATCGGCATCTACGTGCTCTACTTTATCTTTGCGGGGCTCTCTTATGAGTTTATCTTCAACCATGAGATGATGAAGCACCCGCGATTCCTCAAGAACCAAGTCAAGCAGGAGATCCAGTGCAGCATGCGCGCGTTCCCCGGCATGACGATGCTCACGTTGCCTTGGTTCCAAGCTGAGGTCATGGGCTACTCGAAGTTGTATAACAAGATTGAGGATTATGGTTGGCTGTACTTCTTCGCCTCAATACCATTGTATGCTTGTCTTCGTTTTTGCGGTAAGCACGACACTGATCGCGTCTATTTACAGATTCTTGGTCTTCACCGACTACGGTATCTACTGGGTCCACCGCACGCTGCACCACCCCGTGCTCTACAAGTACATCCACAAACCCCACCACAAATGGCTTAGTACGTCTTTTATCCGCTTGCTACAGCCAATCAATCCACTAAGCCACGTTTCGTAGTTCCGACGCCCTTCGCCTCGCACGCCTTCCACTGTGTCGACGGTTATCTGCAATCCGTCCCGTACCACGTCTTCATCTTCTGCTTCCCTCTCCAACGCTGGCTCTACCTCGGTCTCTTCGTCTTCGTGAACTTCTGGAGCATACTTGTACGTCGCTTCCTTTTTCCCGCTGTACGCATCCTGATGCCCCCTCCGCAGATTCACGACTCCGACATGATCACCGGCCACCCGCTCGAGACCGTCATCAACGGCCCTGCACATCACACTCTGCACCATCTGTACTTCACCGTCAACTACGGCCAGGTACGCACGCGCCCTTTCCCTCACCGTATCATCTTGCTGATAATTATATCTCGCCGCAGTACTTCACATGGGCTGACAAGTGGGGCGGGTCGTACCGCCAGCCGGCCTCAGAGCTGGATCCGCTGCTCGAGGTCAAGGCTGCGGAGCAGAAGAAGTGCAAGGCGGCGCTGGGCAAGGCGCAATAAAACCGGATAAAGAGGCAGTATTTATGTCATTATATACTGTGGTAGCAGGGAGGGAGGAGGAGGGCGGGGCACTTAAATGTGGTCTATGGTAGACTGCATTCTATACGCTAATCTACGAATACTAATATTGACATGTACTGGTCTGCTTGCCGACTGGAAGCTGGTACAGAGTGAAGACATCGCATCGATGTACTTGAGCGGCGCATGCCTGGACTTGTGGTGGAAGTGGGATGCCTCGCGGGTTATTTGCTCGTCGTACTCATGCTGCTGGGTTGACCATCACACTCAGCCTTGCTCATCTACAGGCAACTTTGTTTTCGAACCACCTGTCCAGCCGTCGATCCCAGATATTATATTACGGCGTACTGTCAATACATATCGGCGAGCTAGCGTAATGGTCAACGCGCTTTACGTGTAAAACATTTACGTGCGTTTTAACCATGACATGGGTCGGTCGCGTTCTTTGCATCCGCGCGACGCGTCCACGTGACGTCCGCCCGCTGCTGTCACGTCTCCCGCCTGTCGCCGCTGTGCCTCCCCGCCGCCTGTCTCCCGCTCGCCGTGCGCGGTTGCCATCAATCCCACCAGCATTTACGACGACGCACACTCGCATTGGCAGCGGCGATGACCCGACGCGGGGCATATTCGTATCTCCAGAATCGCTTGTGCACAGACCCTCTCGATCATTGGCATTCAACCCACCGTTTTCTAGATATACAGCATGGAGCTCGCTCGCTCGCTCGCTCCCCACTCCTCCTCTCCCTCCCACGCTCTGTCGTCCTCATCCGCATCTCCATATCGGTATTACCTCCATTCGCTGCTCTTTGAATTCAGTCTCACCTCTTTTTAGACGCGTTCGCCATGGTCCTTCACACCGGACCACGCCAAACCGAGGCCGAGGTCCGTCAGGAGAACATCGACAATAATGCCGCTTACACCGCGCTCTTCCACCAATCCTTGGAGGGCATCCACCACTTCAAGGAACTTGCGAGGCCCACCAAGAAAATTCATGATCTGATGATCCGAAGGTGGAAGGAATACGCTGAAGCACCCGACGGCATCTTCCCAGACGGGCGCCCAGTATCTGCCGTCATCACGCCTGGGGCCACCTTGCCCAAGCTAAGTTCGTACTTTCTCTCGAGTTGAGATTTTATCCTCGAGCTGATTGCATACAGACCAAGTAAAGCACTTCTTGATCTGGATGTGGGGCTCCATGCGCGGCCGCTTGGAAAAGCACGTGACAGTCGTCACTGCGATAACCAATATCCATACCTTTTGGGCCGTCTGGCGTCAAGCGGCCTTTATCGCGACGCCCAAGGACTTGCGCATCGCTATAAACTGCTTCGTTTATTCGAAAGAGCTGAGAGCTGCCGTGCCATTGTCCACGCGTTCGCGCGAGAAGCAGGCCACCACCGACCATGACATCTTCGTGGCCATCTCTGCTGCTTGGCGTGACCGCGTCCACTTTCGTACCCATCGTATGCGCATGCAGTTCATCCTCGTCCTCTTCTTTTGTTCGATCACTGCAGCGCGCATCGGCTCCGTCATCGAAAGTGGATGTTATACTGGCACCAACGAGTCCATATTCTGGGAAGACGTCGAAATCCACATTCAGCCGAACCCGCATGACCCTGCGCACCCTATTGTCTTCATCATGCTCACCCTCCATTTCCTCAAAGGAAAACGCAAGAACGAGTCTCAAAAACAAAGTGTCTTCTTAGTCCCGGAGCCCGCCTCTCGCCGCGCATGCTGCCCCGCGATGATGCTCATCTCCATGGCCCTCCAAGACGGTGCATTGGAACATATCGATACCGCAGAGCAAATTTTCTCACCCAATGTCCCACCCACTTCCTTGCATCGCCTTTCCATTCGTTCTTCCTCCAACAAACAACCCATCTTCCGCGCGGAAGTATACGGGGCATCCAAGACTTGGACTATATCTGAAACCAACGCCTATCCTTATGCCGTCTACTGCGGTCACCTGCGCTGGCTCTCAAATGTCCTTGGACTTCCTGGTATGCACTCTGTTCTCGCTGCGTCTCCTACTCTAAGAGTTACCGACAGAGCCGATCCGAGCGTATGACACCCGTCGAGGTGCTGCACGGCTACTGAGTCGTGTGGTCTCCGAGACGGAGCGCCAGGCTCAGCTGACGCACGCCACCGAGGGAATGTACCTGGTGTGTTCTCACCCCTTTGAACAGACCATGACATTTCTGATGTCCATGTAGGCACGCTACCATGGGAACATCTCCACTCTAGATCTTCAAGGCCTTGCTCGCACAGAGACTCAGGATGCGGCTGTTGTCCGCACGTTACGGGTAAGCGATCTCAACCTGGCTTATTGTATCACGTCATTTACTATCTACCATAGGAATCTCAAGCCGTCACCGCCAGAGCCAATCCAAATGCCCCTGTGCGCCTGAGCCTCACGGCTCGTAACGAATTGGAGGCGGAACCTGAACTCGTGGCTCTGTCTGAGAAGATTGAGAAGGTCAGTCTGAATTGCATCCTACCTGCGTTGAGCCTTACCTTGGTGTCGCTCATCAGGCTCGGGAGCTCGTCCGCGACTGCGACAAGGCTCTATTCACTTCCGGGGATGCCTCTGAAAAAAATGCGATCTCTGCTGCTCGGCGCCAGTATCGCGAATTGTCCAGCAAGCTTCAGACGCAGTACGCCCGCATGTTTGAGCGGGAAGCAAGATACCTCCATGAACGTGAGCGTGAGGCATTTTTCCAGCAACAACACAGTAAGAATCAGATTCTCGGGATAGTACGCAAACTGTTTTCTCCTCGTATTACGCCATCCTAAAATCTACCTGCAGAGTGATGGCCCCACCGACTCCATGGGGGCATCTTCTAGCGCAGCACCCCTCATCCGGGGATCTGCGCACATCAGCCCCCTGCACGTAGCACCTGTTCAACCTCGTGACAGCAACATACCCATCACCAATGACCCCATGCATGCATTCGTCAATCTTCTGTATGAATTAGAAGAGAATGTCTCCGAGCATATCATCAACGCTGTGAATGCATATTTGGCCCTGCCTTGTCGTTCGTTTCAGGCTTGCTACCCTGAGCAGTGCCCTACGGACACGAACAAGTGCCCTGTCTGCGATGAAGAGTGCAAGTAAGTCTCAAAGTACTCAATATCGATGCATACTCAATCTTCTGATGTAGCGCCATACACATGCACAACAAATACGGAGGAGTTGGAGCCCATATCCATGACTGTTTGCGCACTCTGCGTCAGAAAGAGGCACAGGCTTTGGCCAACCACCTGTACCGACTGCGATCCTGTCCATGGGCTGGATGCAAGCAATCGTCTAAGATCTGGCAGACCCGTGATACTTTCGTAAGCCACTGCATGAACCACATCCATCACGCCAATAAGCGTACCGTATCCGCGGGCATTGCTACATGTCTTTGGGTCAACGAAAATGGGGAGACGTGCGACGAGCGTCACCTCCATCTGACTGACCACATTGCACGCGAACACTGCACCAATCTGTCTGCTAAAATCTCGGTCAAGTACTGTTTTATTTGCTCAGAATGGTCAGTCTGCCATCAGTCTGTCCGATGCCGCAGCTCACTGTTGACCAGGTTCGATGACGTTGAGGGAACTATGTGGGACAATCATTGTACAGGACACTATCTCGATCTTTTCCTTCCATTTTCCGAGCGTGCTGGATCCTTGCAAGTGCAACCGGAAGGCATCACCTGCCACCCTGCTAACAATACGATCACTTTTACCAATGGTTCTGGCTTCGCAGGTCGCTATCCCGAATTTCATGGCGAAGTTCAGAACGGCATAGTGTGTACACCCATGTTTTGCCCGTTCTGTGTTTTCGACGAGTCGATATGCATGGGGAAGCGAGTACATCAGTATGTGTCTTGCTTCTTCGCATTCTCATACAGCTGATTCTTGTTCAGGTTCTGGGTCATCTCCGTATTCATCCAACATCTTCGCACTCACCTCAATCCCGCCTCCCATGATGACTACACACCAGCCGCGTGCCCTGTACCCTCATGCGGCACTCACATATTCCCTCTCGCCTATGATATGTCATACCACATGGTCACTGTTCATCGGGTGCCTATCTGTGGCTCCATGAAGCACACTACCCAGCGACGCATTCGCCTTCCTGATCCTGGCCCCTTGAAATCGTCTGGTGCATCGAATGCTCGCACGAAGCGTGCGTTGCCTCAGATCCTTGATCAAGACGCAGACGAGGTATGCTTCATGACTCAGCCTACTCTATATTCTAGCGACTCAAACTGTCTGTTAGAATTCCGAAACTTCCGTCCCTGCATCGAAAAAACAGAAACAAACTCGTAACAAAGTGTGTAGCGCATTCTCCTATGGCTGATAAAATTGTTACGATCTCCGATTAGATCCGCGGAAAATGCGCAGGATGCTACGTTACTCTCCAAGATATCGACGGGCACTTCGCCACCGTGTCCGAAGGCTCCAAATGCCTGAAGAAGCTGTCATATCAACCAATCGTCAACGACTCTCCTGAAATATTCTACACAGATAAATTGTGGTGCAAGGTCCCTAGGAGATCGGATGTATTACTGTACGGGATGTCGCAGTCAATTCATGGACATCCGCGACCATTTCCCAGACCCACCTCCTGACAATCCCCTCTGCTCCAACCACAAGTTCAAAATCAGAGTCGCGGGCAAGAAGCGATCAACATGGGGAGGAGAGACTCTATTCTTTGATGACTGGATCAAAACAGCACCAGCTCGGACCACCGCTCAAGTAAGCCCTTGTCTCTTTTCCATTTTATCCTCCTCTTAATGTCCTCTCCCTCCGTGTGTCAGTTAAAAGTAAGGGTCCTCATCTATATCGCCTTCTGTGTCCTCAATTACCTCTTTTCTAGCCTTTCAAATGCAATTCCTGCTATTCTCGCTTTGCTGACATTCAGGTTCATTTTCAACAAGTCCAGCTCGCGTCAAAATGCAGAGAAGGTCTCTACAGTACTCTCTCTGATGACGGCACCTGGGTCGTTGCTCAACAGGAGGCTGGCAGCTCCGGCAGCTCGAGCCTCTGATGTTGTCTCACCACCTTGTGCCTTTCTGCTTGGTACCTCTTCGGACTAGAACATCGCATTCCCTGCGCTCTATGCACACGCTCTAGCTCTGTTGCTTATTCCTCACTCGTGGTCTGGGTCTGTCTTCCTCTTGCATTCAAATGTCGCATTTCACACCCTTCGTGCGCTGTCTCGTAGCCTTTCCTCTTGCAATTGCCTCATAGCCTTTTCTCTTGCTATTGAACATTGAATCGCCAGCTCTATTCATGTTCTCGTCTTTACCATCACCTTGTGCAATCTTTCAACTGTTCTCTTGTGCTCTTACCTCTGCGTCTGCTTCCATTCAAAATTTGACTGTCCAAATACCTGTATATGCCCACCGTGTCCTCCGCTTTCAGCATTGCAAAACTCTTTCCTTCGCATGTACTCTTCTCTCTGCATGCTTGTCTCTCATTCGCTTTTGCTACTCTGTGTTATTAAATACATGTATTACATAGTCTATTGTAGACTGGATGACCGAGGATGAATTTTGTGTTGTGAGCTAGCCTGTGGCCCCACAGCCACAGTGTTCCTCCCCGAAATAGAGGATGAAATCTGCGTCGAGCCACAGGGTTCCTCCTGAAAGTGTGCTGTAGCAGGCTGAAACCAAGCCTAAGTTACACAAAATTTCATATATGAGACCTCTGGATAGTCCTCTCCTTGGATCTTGTGTTACTTTTTCTTAATCAATTCTTGCAGTGCACATAATCCATTGTTTGTGAGCAGGTGTAAATGGCCTGTGCTTGCTTTTCATCGGCGGGCTGGCGTAATGGCAACGCGCTAGTTTCCGGCGCGTCACATATGACTCTCTGTCAGCTAGAGATTCTGGGTTCGAGTCCCAGGTTCGTCGAATACTTTTGTTAGCTCGGGGTTTATGGATGACCATTACACTAGCCTGTTAGCTAGAGATTCTGGGTTCGAGTCCCAGGCCCGTCGATTTTTTTCGCTGTTCATCCCAACGACACAAAGTCACCTTCAAACGCAACGGAGACGGACTGTCCTTCAACTGAGATAGATCATGGTATTTTGCTAGCGAGTCGAACCCGATGTTGGGCCGAGACAATTGTTGCCTTACATAAGCTGCGTCACTGGGGCAAGTGGCGGGGGCGCGATGCAAGTTGAAAGCAGCATTGACAAGACAATAGCACGCTCACCCATCTCTATTATAAAACCCTCATTGTTCTTGCCAGTGTTCTGCTGTAACCACCCCAATGTCGTTCTTTGGCGCTGCATCGACGACCACGGCGGCTGCGGAGAAGGATGTCGAGCTCGTAGACCCGCCGCCGGACTCGATCTCCTCGCTCGCGTTCTCGCCACTTGCGGATTACCTCGCGGTTGGAAGCTGGGACAACAATGTAGGTGCTCTGGGCTGCAGTTTCGCGTGTCTTGGCTTATGGTGTGGGTGGATGTAGGTGCGGATCTATGAAGTTGGCGCGAACGGGCAGTCGCAGGGGAAGGCGATGTACTCGCATCAGGGGCCCGTGCTCGGTATTTGCTGGAACAAAGTAGGTCTCATCTCCCTGGTGGATTAGCTGCGCATGCTATCTCCCGCCTATCCGAAGAGCTTGGCTGACTTTCCGTTCAGGAGGGCAACAAGATTATCTCTGGCGGCTGCGACAACGCCGCGCGCCTGTTCGACGTCTCGACGGGCCAGTCCCAACAAGTCGCGCAACACGACGCGCCCGTCAAATCCGTGAAATGGATCGAGACCCCGCAGGGCGGCATCCTCGCGACGGGGAGCTGGGACAAGACGCTGAAGGTGCGCTGTTGCTGCTGTGACTCCCTGCGCGCCTTCGTCTGATTGGCTTCGTTTCTATTGCGTGGTGTAGTACTGGGACTTGCGGTCCCCCCAGCCAATCTCAACGGTACAGCTCCCAGAACGGTGCTATACTATGGACGTCGCGTATCCTCTGCTGGTTGTAGGCACGGCGGAGCGCCATATACAGATCTTCAACCTGAGCAACCCAACCACACCATATAAAGTGCGCAACCCTTTGCTATGCTCTACTTGGAGCATGGACCCATGCTAATCTTCCCCTCCCATACTAGACCATCATGTCGCCGCTGAAATGGCAAACGCGCGTCGTGGCATGCTTCCCGTCGGCCAACGGGTTTTCCATTGGCAGTGTGGAGGGCCGAGTGGCTATCCAGTGCGTACCTTTCGACCGTCAAGCATATGATCACAACAGCTGACCGACACCTACAGATACGTCGACGAAAAGGACTCTGCGTACGTCTGCTCCGTATCGCGCCTGTGATACGTGCTCACACTGGCTACAGGAACAACTTCTCATTCAAATGCCACCGCCGCGACCAAGCGCCGAGCTCCAAAGACCAGTCGCTCGTCTTCGCAGTGAACGANATCACCTTCCACCCCGTGCACGGCACATTCTCCACATGCGGTTCGTCTTCCCCCTCGTTTCGAAACAACAAAGTACTCACGATGCGACAGGCTCGGACGGCACGATCAACTTCTGGGACAAGGACGCTCGCACGCGTCTCAAGACGTTCGAGCCGTCGCCCGGCCGTCACCGCGACGGCGTTCAACCGCACGGGCACCATCTTCGCGTACGCGGTGTCGTACGATTGGTCCAAGGGCCATTCGGGCGCGACGCCCGGCCACCCGAACAAGGTCATGCTGCACGCGGTGAAGGACGACGAGGTGAAGAAGCGGTCCACGAAGCGGTGAGTCGTTCGCGTGCGTGCTCTGGAGATGAGCAGGCGGCCTGTGGATCGAGTGGTATTTGTGGTTGCTTTTCAATGTTGTTTACTGTATCCATATCTATGAATCAAGCTTGCGATTGGTGAGTTTTAAGATCGGTCTATGTGGTTCGGCGAACTTGCTCCAGTGGTTCGTGCGCTTCTGGCGCTGCCCCGATCAGCCAACCTCGGAAACGAGGCATTCACATCGCTGGGCTGCGCCAACGTTCAGCATTAAATCATTAAAGTACGACATGGATACTATACACGTAGTACGGTACAAATCTAGAATCCAACAGAACGATCGTTACCATACTGTCAAACATAAGGTCATCATAACAGCGCAGCAGTGAACATAAGGTACCAAGAACACAAGAAATTTGAACACAAGAAACACAGGAAACAAGTCGGTCAACTTATCGCGCACATTACAACTGCTCCTGGAACCTGCTCTCGATGGGCGCTGGCCAGGCTCAGGCTGAGGCGACTCGGCCCGCTCGACGTGCGGGGCCTCCTCCAAACCATGCTGCTCCGAGCTCTCGGCATCGGCAGGCCCAGCGCCCTCGGTATCACCTTCCGTGTGGCCATACGGAGAGCGCGTCCCCTCAGGCGCCTTCTCCTGCTGGCGCTGGCTCAGGCGGCGGTTGAGGCCACTGCTGCTGCCGTTGGCACTGCCCGCGCGCATGTCAGGAGACGGCGTGAGGTTATCGCGGTCGCGAGGTTTCTTATCAGCCTGCGCGAAAAATATCAGCAGAAGATGTGTTTAACAGTTTCGTTATCGCTCACCAGGTACCCGTTCTGCCCGACTTCAAGGCCAGCCTCTCTAGACGGGTGCGAGTAAGAGGGAGGCTCCTCGTGCCCGACGCCCTCTTCGGCACCTCTCGCTTCCTGATAGGCCTCTTCATCTTCCTGCTCCTCCTCGATGCTACTTCCCTCTTCTTCCTCGCCCTCCTCCTCGCTGACATACCCAGCGGCGCGCACGGCGGCCGCCACAGGCCCACTGCGCTCCATCTGCTCGCTGGCGACGAGGTAGCGTGCGCACAGCATGCGG
The DNA here is from genome assembly GCA_004681135.1 of Hericium alpestre. Classification (NCBI taxonomy): domain Eukaryota; kingdom Fungi; phylum Basidiomycota; class Agaricomycetes; order Russulales; family Hericiaceae; genus Hericium; species Hericium alpestre. The sequence goes on along the minus strand of SFCI01000453.1, from coordinate 3,616 downwards.
ATATCATTCCACCACTCCATCATGTCCTCATGGCTGCGCGCACGGAAGCTCCATGCGTGCTGGCTGCGCCCGAGGTGCAGGGAGCCCGTCTTCGTCGAGCCAACGCCATCGCGGCGGCCCTCGACATGGAACTTGTGCGACGTGGCCGACTGCGAGGAGGGCGGGCCGAGCGTGCACATAGGCAGGAAGAGGCTGAAAAGCGGCGCCGTTGCCTGCGTCGGGTCAGACGAGGCATACTCGTGCAGGAAGCCCGCAGCCGTGAGCACGAAGTATGACTCGCGGTACGCGCGCGTGAAGCGCTTCTTGCGCTCCAGATAGCCCGTGTGCACGGCGATGACAGAGGGGTCTTCCTTGGACGGGTACATGATCGTGTCGGGGTTGCGCAGGGGCGTCTCGGGATCGAGCAGATGGTCGGAGCGTGCGGCGAAAGAGATCCACTCATAATCGGGAGGAATAGAAGCCATATTCTCGCCGAGCCCGCGCCATATGTCCTGCACCGTGGAAGACATGCGCGACTGCCATTCGTCGAAGGTCTGCCAGGCGGATTGAACAGCGCGGACAATACCCTCTTCGAAGTGGGCAGAGTTCTGCTGCATGATGACGATAGACTTCTGCAGCAAGTTTTCTTCGTGCACTTGCTTGTGCAGCTGACGAGCGACTGCCATGTTGGCCACGAAGCTGTGAACCCTTAAGGAATGACAGCCAGCACAAAGTGAGCAAAGGCACTTACGGGTCGTTCTTTGCGATCACTTGGAGGGGCGTGTTCTTAGCGATGGAGATGCTTGTCGCAAGCTCGCTGACGTATTTTGCAGAGAGCTCGCGCTCCTTGGCAACGCTTGTGGCCAGCCTTCCAGTGTCGTTTTGAACATTCTAAGGGGCATTAGATAGGGGCTGTGACCGGCCGCGCGCTAAACCATACCTTGATGTGCGCCTTGATCTCAACGCGCAGCTTCTGCAAATGCTGGACAATCGAGCTGTCGATCGTGCGTCCCAGATTTGCATGCTGGTCCGCAATAGAACGGGTTTTATCCCTAATGCCGTAGTAGACATCCTTGACCCAGCCGTCAGACAACTAGGCGGAAACTGCACTACTAATGTCGCTGACCTGAAGACCGCCTTCGCCGAGGAACTGGTTGCCAGAGCGGAATGGCACCTGGATGACAGCGCTGAGCTTGGTCATTTCTTTCGCAGTATTGTTTTCAATGTCAGCGATGCCCTGCGCCCGGCGGTCAGCGGCTACCCCTATTGGCGAAACATCGACTCGCGCACCTCGAAGTATGCGATGAGCTGCTTCACGATAGCCTTCCAGGCCACAAAACGCTCGATGAGGACATCGGAGGGCTTGAGGTCCTGCGGGGCGATGTTCCTCTTGATGAGGGACTGGCTCTTGGACGCGGTAGAGCCTTGTCTACTGGCCCTCGAGATGGAGGTGGCACGCGACATGGACGCGGCCTCGTTGTTCATCATGGTGGGCGGTAACGACCTTGTCGACGCGGGGGGGTTAGGGGAAGATAAAGGGTGGTGAAAAGGGTACGGTGGAGTGCGGAAGGCGGGTGGTGGTTTATGAAGGGAATGCTGCGAATCGCCTGACGTCAGATCAGGACCCCGCAGCCCACCGGAGCCTGACGAGACCCCCGGACACTGACACGTCCGGCGTCCGTGACCGTCGCGCCTGCTGCCTTTGCCAGCATCGTCACTCCTGCACCTCTACTTTGCTCACCGTCCCGTCCTCCGGCCCTCCTCCTCTTCAGACGCCAAGATGAACGCACCCATTCAGCAGCTCGCCATCTCCCTCGGTGTCATGCAGGGTGCGTCGCGCCCTCATAATACCTCCACGTCCTGCTCATTTTCCTTTCAGTGGCCCGCAAAGTGCCCTTCGAAGATCCTGAAATCCTGCACTACGTCCGCATTGGCTACATCGTCAGCCAGCTGATCATCCTTGCGATGTACTTCTACGTTTCGCAAAAGGTGCGCCCGTGCTGTTTACGGAGACCGTGTCATGTTTGCCAACTCACGCGCTCGCTTGCAGATCAAGTCAAAGAACGACCAGACGGTGCTCAAATATGGTGTGTGCTTCTCCGAACCCAAAAGGACACTGGAGCTAATACGTCTCTCCTTTCTTGCCAGTGGATGCGCCCAATCCTATGGTAAGGAAGCTTGCACACGAGCTGTGTTCCATGCTTATCGCCCCCGCAGTCCCAGGACGAACCGCAACTAGTCACCACTACCGTGCGGGATTACGACCTCTCCGAGACCTCCAAACTTGTGTGTCTCTTTTCGTTCATCTTCTCCACCAGAAATCTCACCATACTCTCAGATCCGCTCCGCGTACACCGGCATCGCCATGATGACCTTCCTGCACCTCTACATGAAGTACACGCAGCCGCTCTTCGTGCAGGCCATCATGGGTCTCAAGGGCCTGTACGACGCGAAAACGGTCAAGCTCCATATCCTCGGATGGGCCGCGGAGGGCGACCTCAAGCGGCCGTTCAAGGCTGCTCCCGGCATGTTCGGTGGTGCGTCTCGTATCTCGCTTCCTCTTGCAATTTTACTGATGAATCGTGTAGCTACTGCGGGCCCTCAGACGGATAAGGCTGCCATCGACGAGGCCGAGAAGCGGATCGGTGCCAAGAAGGAGGAGTGAGCGCGCCGACGTGCGTCCTCTCTTGGTTGGCAACGCACGATGGGTTGCGGGAAGAGGGACTGGGACCGTCATCTTTCCGTTTGTGTTGGCAGTATACTATAGCACCGTTCGTCCGTTATGTCGTCACTCGGAGGCTGGTTTGGGTACGCTATGTACGTCTCGGTGTAGGAGTCGGAGTAATTCAGGGTCTGTGCTAGCTGCCACCGGCTGAGACGGACAAAAAATCAAAGTTCAAGGTTTACTTGGCTACTCGCAGGCAAAACAGTCATCCTTATTACAACATCTTTTCTCGGACATTGTGTCTCAATTCATCCAGTATACTTCCATACTAGCATTTAAAGGAAGCACATCAGGATGGAAAATAAGATACCAAGTCCTTACGCCGCGCCAGCCGCATAAAAACGAACGACGAAAAGTGCTCGCATTAGAACAGGAACGTGTGGGTACGCGGATATCAACCCCGTCTATGCCTCAGCAGCGTCCTCTCCTCTCACTGACAAAACAACAACCTAGTGGTCGACGACCTTGTAGCCCACCAACGACCGCCGCCCAATAATCTCGCCAATCTGCAATTGCACCTCGAATCAGCAACCAGCATACAGACATACGAGGACGAACGCACCTTGAAAATACCGTAGGCCTCGACGGCATACACGCCGACGCGCGCCCAATCGCCGCTACGCGCGATCTCGCGCCAGTACGCGNCGCTGCTCGCGCGCCGCCAGAGCGTGCGATACACATCCGCGACCTCCGCAAGCGAGCTTGGCGGCGCGAGGCCTTCACGAACGTAGATCTGTTTCGCGACTTCGCGCGCGACGGCCAGGTTGTACACCAGCGGCTCGCGGTACGCTGTCCCCAAAAAATGTGAGCTGGTGCAACAGTGAGAGAGAGAGAGGGCGAGACGCACCGCCAAGCAGGCTGCCGAGCGCTCGCCGACGGGGCCGAGGAACTTCGTCGTCGCAGCCCACACCT